>ML381178.1:14240-46452 GCA_005239525.1 Nicotiana knightiana
CATCAGAAAACACAAATGGGTTATCTTTTTCTAGTAACTTACAAAGAGGGTTGGCAATTTTGGAGAAGTCCTTGATGAATCACCGGTAGAATCCGGCATGTCCCAGGAAGCTACGAATAGCTTTGACTGACGTGGGTAGAGGGAGTTTTTCAATCGCTTCTACTTTGGCTCTGTCCACTTGAATACCTTTACCGAGACCATATGTCCCAAGACGATTCCTTCTTGTACCATGAAGTGGCACTTCTCCCAATTCAGCACTAGGTTCGTCTCGATGCACCTCTTTAGTACACAGTTTAAATTTGCTAGGCATTCATCAAACGAATTTCCCACCACTGAGAAATCGTTCATGAAGACCTCAATAATATCCTCCACCATGTCCGTGAAAATGGCCATCATGCACCATTGGAATATTGCAGGTGCATTACAGAGACCAAATGGCATCCTCCTGAAGGCAAATACCCCATAAGGTCATGTGAAGGAGGTATTTTCCCTATCCTCCGGGGCAATAGAAATCTGGTTGTACCCCGAATACCCGTCAAGGAAACAAAAATGAGACCTCCCTGCTAGTCGGTCGAGCATCTGATCAATGAAGGGAAGTGGGAAGTGGTCCTTGCGGGTGGCAAGGTTCAACTTTCTGTAATCCATGCATATTCTCTAGCCCGTGACGGTTCTAGTGGATATCAGCTCGTTTTTATCATTCCTTACCACTGTCATACCACCCTTCTTTGGTACACACTATACTGGGCTAACCCAGCTGCTGTCAGAGATGGGGAAAATGATTTCCGCATCTAACCACTTTATAACTTCTTGCTTTACCACTTCCTTCATATTTGGGTTCAACCGCCTTTGATTTTCCCTAGAAGGTCTGTGTCCCTCTTCCAGGAGAATCTTGTGCATGCAGTAGGCTGGGCTGATCCCTTTGATATTTGCCATCATCCATCCAATGGCAGTCTTGCATTCAAAAAGTACCTGTAACAACTGTTGTTCCTGCACATCTAACAACCCAGATGAACTAATAACAGGTAATGTAGAGTTAGGTCCAAGAAATGCATACCTGAGGTGCGCTGGTAAAGGCTTCAGCTGTAACTTGGGTGGTAATTCAACTAAGGGCTTGGCTGGTGGGCTCTCTCTCTTTTCCAAGTGTAATGGTTCAATTTCGAGAGCCCTCGACCATTTCCCTTTTCCATCCAATGCTAATACCCATTCTGCTAGCTCCTCACCGTTCATATCATCTAAGTTCATCAAACATGCAGCCAAAGGGTCTCCCACAGTTAGGGATGCATCATCTTCTTCCAGGATCACGTTCAAGGCATCAAGAAGAGAGAAGTTGGCGAACTCACTTGGTCGCCTCATAGACTTCTGCACGTTGAACGTGATTTCTTCATCATTGAGCCTCATCTTAAGCTCGCCAGTCTCACAATCGATGAGGGCTCTACCTGTGGCCAAAAATGGCCTTCCCAAGATTACGAGAATTTCCTCATCTACTCGGAAGTCTAGGATCACAAAGTCCGCAGGGAACACAAATTTCCCCACTTGTACTAACACATCGTCCATAATACCCGACGGTCTCTTCACCGTCCTATCAGCAAGTTGCAGCAGCATGGAGGTGGGCCTGGCTCTACCAATCCCCAGTCTTTTATATATGTCCAGCGGCATCAGATTAATGTTGGCTCCCAAGTCACATAGAGCTTTGGCGAAATCTAAGTTGCCAATGGTACAAGGAATTGTAAAACTCTCTGGGTCAGACAACTTTTCAGCAATAGGACACGTCACCACCGCTCTACAAGTCTGAGTAAGGGTGACAGTAGCTAGATCTTGGAAGTCAAATTTTCTGGACATCAAGTCCTTCATCATTTTAGTATGGCCACGCATTTCCTTCAATGCATCAATCAATGAGATATTTACCTGTATCTGCTTTAGCATGTCCAAGAATTTCTTATACTGCTCATCCTTCTGGTATTTTGCCAGCCTTTGAGGGAATGGAGCTGGTGATCTCTTCTGTTATCTGTTCTTTTTCCTTTCCACCACCACCTCCAATGTTGGCTCTGTGATTTCCTCAAGTTATTTCTTAGCTTCACCTTGCTTATTAGATTCTCCTTCAGTTGGTTGCACTATGCCCTTGGTCAAAGGAGTTGAGTCATCAATTTCAATAGGCACCTACACCAATGTATCTGTCTGTCTACTTTCATGCCTCATCTCTTGTTCCATGTCCAGGTCTCTGCCATTGCGGAGACTCATTGCCATTAGCTTCTTTGGGCCCTGATCCCTTGGATTCACCTGAGTATCAGCAGGTAAAGTTCCGTGAGGACGATTGTTAACTGCATTTGAAATCTGCCCCAGCTGCACCTCGATGTTTTTAATGGCTGAGTCATGGGCATCTACTCTTTCGCTGATCTTAGCATTTGACCCAATAACCTGTTGCATCATAGCTTCTAACCTGGAGAACCCATCTTCTTGCCTTCCTCCCTGTTGATGTTGAGGAGGGTAGTATGCTTGTTGTTGATTCTGATGGTTATAACCTTGTGGCCTCTAATATGGTGCTGCATTACTTTGTGGTCTCATGAAACCCATATTTCCACTGTTCTGCTATTGGTGAGGTGGTCTATACGGTTGAACTTGCTGACCCCAGTTCTGCCCCCTTATCTCTGGCGTTCATAATTTGACACATAATTCATGTTTTCTGGATAATAAGGGTGATCACTTTCTGCATTCCACTGGTTACCAAATGGTTGACTAATGCAATATGTGCATAAGCCCCCATTGGTTGTATCTACGATGTGTACCTGCTGTTTTTGCCTTGATTTCTCCACCTTCTTAGTTAGTATGCTCATCTGTGTTATCAAGGTGGCCACGTTCTCTGCAATAGTATTGGATGGATCGAATGACACTGAGTGAACTAAAGTATTAATGGGTGCATTTATGGTTGTCCATCCTGAATTCTGTGCCATTTTATAAAGTAAGATCTGACTTTCTCTCCACGTTTTGCTAAAGAATGCTCCACCAGCTGAAGCATCAACATTTGCCTTAACAGTATCAGCCAGACCCATATAAAAACGCTGCCCCAACATCTGCTCTGGAATACCATGATGTGGATAGATAACCAGCATTCCCTTAAATCGTTCCCATGTCTTCTGTAATATTTCAACTGGTTTCTATCTGAAGCTCAAGATTTCATCAATTTGTTGAGCAGTATTGTTGGGTGGATGAAACTTGTTCATGAACTGCTTAACTAACTCCTCCCATATGGTAATGGAATTGATGGGGAGTGAGTTTAGCCAAGTCTGGGCAGCTCCAGTCACTGTGAATGGAAACAACAACAGTTTTATTGCCTTCTGAGTGACGTTTGGCTGCCTCTGTGTTTTGAAAATTGACAGTAAGTTCTTCAAATGCTGCTGGGGGTCTTCGATGTATGACCTTGAGAATAGTCCCTTGTTCTGCAACAAGTGCAGCATATTATTTTTAATCTGGAAGGACTCGGCCTGTATTTGAGGGACTAGTATCGCAGTGGCCAAATTCTCTGTCGTGGGTTGTGCCCAGTCATATAAAGGAGCCTCTGCCCCTATTTGAGCGACTGGGTCTACCACATCATCCCCATTGTTGTTCCTGTTGTTTGGATCTTCCATGTCGGGTTCAAGTTGTTCAATTGATGGTTGTTGTTTGCTTTTNCATAACTTGTAATCTATCATCGCAATAATCTGAATGGCAGCACTACCATGAGACCCTTTTTTAAAACTGAGTGGTCACTTAAAAATCATGTCTATAGGTTTAAAGCAACATCTCGAATTTGAAACTGCCCATAATTTAAAATCTGCTCGCATGCATTTGTTGTTATGTGTGGAGACTAACTTGGGACATAATTGTCTTTACGTGAAGTCCTATCTGTTTTGAATGTCGCTTAGTTTTTACCATTTTGAGCAACCTAAGTAAAGTCTAGAACCACCCAAGTAGTAGGTCCAAAGCCTCCTGGACCATAGGTATGGGACGGGTAGTGCACGCATAGGGTACAACTTAGAATTGAATTAGAACTCTTTAGGTAAACAACTTCAACATAGTAATCGGGTAGCAGGAGATGATAGTCAGTGCTCGCTGAATAATATGAGTAACTCCTATCTAAAAGGAGTTGTGAAGTATTATTTATGTTGCACATGGTGATCCTTTAGGCTAAAAAATTTAGTACCCACCCACCCCCCTTATATTTTCTATTCATGCTTAGTCATTTAATATAGACCAATGTAGTTGTATCGTCAAAGTCATACTAAGATTTGTACTAATTCTCATCATGTTTTAATAAAATTATTCGACCTCTATATTATCTTTTGTTTATTTGATCACCTAGCCTAATAACATAATCCACATAGTCTCAAGTTCGGCCAGGACCCACAGTTGTGGGCCTCGACGAGTGCCTAACACCTTCTCTTTGAGGTAATTTGAGCCCTTACCTGATCTTTGGTGGCACAGACTAGTTAAAATAGAGTTATTTGCATAATAAATGCCCTAACGCACCTTAAAACCCATTAGGTGGCGACTCTTCTCTTTTAATACTTCCTTAAAAGAGTTGTCGCATGCCGAAACCCGCTTTCGCGAGAAAATGGGGCGCGACATATTGTGTATTGCGCGTTGGCATGGGTTGTGTATTGATGCAGGAGGAGCGAGTTATTGTATATGCTTCACGTCAGCTAAAGCCCCCGAGAAGAATTACCCCATGCATGATTTGGAGTTGGCCGCGATAGTTCATGCTCTCAAGATCTAGAGGCATTATCTTTATGGGTGTCCTGTGAGGTTTACACCAATCATTGCAGCTTGCATCATTTGTTCAAGCATAGGGATCTCAATTTGAGGCAGTGTAGGTGGCTTGAGTTAGTAAAAGATTATGATATTACCATCCTTTATCATTCGGGCAAGACGAATATGGTTGCGGATGCCTTGAGTAGAAAGGAAGAGAGTATGGGTAGTTTGGGATTCATTTCAGCAGAGGAGAGTACATTATCTTTGTACATTCAGTCCTTGGCTAATAGACTTGTGAGGTTGGATATTTCAGAGCCCAGCCGAGTTCTTACATGCGTCATCGTATAGTCTTCACTATTCGAGCAGATCAAGGATCAGAGAGACGGTACAACAGGGTGGTGCCAAAGAGGTTACTATCGGTGAGGATGGTGTTCTGCGACTCTAGGGTCGTCTATCTGTCCCTAATGTTGATGGATTAAGGGAAAGATTATAGATGAGGCACATAGTTATCGATATTTTATTCATGCAGGTGCTACAATGATGTATCTCGTCCTAAGGCAACATTATTGGTGCCGGCGGATGAAGAGAAACATAGTTGAGTATGCGAGGTGCCTAAATTTCCAGCAGGTTAAGTATGAGCATCAGAGGCCAGGTGGCCTACTCTAGCAGATGGTTATACCTTAAAGGAAATGAGAGCGCATTATCGTGGACTTCGTAGTTGGGTTGTCGTGGACCTTGAGGAAGTTGGACGCAGTTTGGGTCATTGTCGACAGGTTGACCAAGTCGGCTCACTTCATTCCGGTTGTTACCATGTATTCTTCAGAGAGATTGGCCCTGATTTACATTCATGAGTCATTCGGTTGCATGGTGTGCCTGTTTCTATTATATCAGATAGTGGCCCTCAGTTTACTTTGCATTTCTGGAGGGTAGTACAGAGTGAGTTGGGGACCCGGATAGAGCTGCACAGCCTTTCATCCACAAACCGACAGGAAGTCGGAGTGGACGGTTCAAACCTTGAAGGATATGCTCAAAGCATGTGTGATTAACTTCGAAGGTCAATGGGATCGATTCTTGACTTTGACCGAGTTTGCTTACAACAACAGTTATTAGTCCAGCATAGAGATGGATCCATTTGAGGCTTTGTATGGTCGGCAATGTCGTTCGCACATCAGATGGTTTGAGCCTGGAGAGGCTAAGTTATACGGTACTGACTTGGTGAAGGATGCCTTGGAAAAGGTAAAATTGATTCAGGATCGACTTCGCACAGCACAGTCCCGACAAAAGAGTTACGCAGATCAGAAGGCGCATGATTTATCATTTATGGTGGGCGAGAAGGTTCTCTGAAAGTCTCGCTGATGAAAAGAATCATGAGGTTCGGGAAGAAGGGAAAGTTGAGCCCAAGGTTTATAGGTCCATTTGAGGTGTTGAGATGAGTTGGGGAGGTTGATTATGAACTTGCTTTACCTCCTAGTCTATCGGGAGTTCATCCGGTCTTCCACATGTCTATGCTCCAGAAGTATCATGCCGACAGGTCGCATGTGTTAGACTACAACACGATTCAGTTAGATGAGAGCCTTAGTTATGAGGAGGAGACAGTTGCCATTGTTGACAGGCAGGTTCTCCAGTTGAGGTATGATATCGCCCAAGTCACACCTTAAATTGGGGTTGTGAAGCGGTCGATTGCAATAATAATTGCCCAACTAGGAGTCGGGATCAAATCCACAGGGATCGTAGACGGGATTAGTGGTATATATTTGGACTAAGCACATAAAGTGTCTAAGTTGCACTTCCACAAACTTTGTTTTGATTCTACTTCTAAATTATACTAAGGATTGCAATTGTAAAAGATGAAACTAGAGAATAATGTTTTTGTTGTTGTTTTTCAAATATGTAAAAGACCTAGGGCTGTGACTTCCATCTAGGTGTTTGCCTAACAGGTTGTGGGCTTTAGAGCGAGTTTCGTTGGTAGGGGTGTATTATAAAAATCAACACATAATTACCCACTCAATACCTCTAGGTAAGAGAGTGGTTTTTCCCAATTTTTCTTTCTCAAGTTTAAATGGATATTGCACAAAATAGTTGATAAATGCTCAAGTCGGGTTTTACTATCTCTAGGTTCAACCCTTTAATTGGGACTATCAATCTCTTGATTTCATTCCAAATTCTTGTTAGCCAAGTTTTCCTAGACTAAGTCTCTCTTTCTCAAGTAGAGACTTAGTCAAATAGGCTTGAGTAAATGATTGCAATCATTAATTCTACAATTATATCAAGAACTAGGCTAAATATTACACGCACAACCATAAATCAGCCCTAAATCAAACACCCATTAGGTTCCCACACTAGGGTTGGGTCACAACCCTAGCTAGAAATTTAGTTACTCATAGTGGATGATGAAAACAAATAAAGAAGAAAAGATGGTAGAACTCATATTGAATGTATTAATAGGTGAAAATCCAATGTAAAATCAACAATATAAACGAAAGTTGCCTAATAGAGCAAAGCAAAACGGCTATAGACTTTCTGGTATTCAAAACTTTCGTCAAACAGACTATTTATAAACAGCTGAAATTTTCGAACAAAATTTCCCTTTCGGAGGTTCTGCGGCCGCACAATTCTATGTGCGGTTCGCACTTTGCTGCATCTCTTGACAAGGGTAGGTTCTACGGCTGCACAATTCTGCTTTGCGGCTACATCTCTTGAATTCTGCGGATCGCACAATTCTGGGTGCGGCCGCACATTTGATTTCTACGGCCACATAATTATAGTGCGGTCCGCAGTTATTGTTTGGCTTGGATGTGGAACTCTCTGAACCTTGACTTCTATGACCACACAATTATTATGCGATCCGCACTTTGCATTACAGGTTCTGTGGCCGCAGACAGAATTCTGCGGTCCGCACTTGAGCCTTTTTGCTTGATTTTTGTCCTCGTTCGAAAGCACTCCTTCTTGAGTTGATTGTCATCATAATGGCTCATTTTCCAATACTCCTGCAAGTAAGTATATTTCATCATTTTTTGGGAATACCTTTAAACATTTTTGAACTAAAAGCAAAAGTTAAAAGGCGCAAATAAGTAGTCAAAATCCCCACTTATCAACTCCCCCAAACTTAAGCTTTTGCTTGTCCTCAATAAAATAAGGTAATTCCCACATCCACAAGAAAAGAGCTATTCCAGCTAATCTAAATCAAACACACATCAATTAGGACCAACAATTACCCACACACTCATGAATTATCAACAAGGCAATGTTTTGAAGTTTAAAGCACAAATAGCTCTAATGTGATACTTGAGCACCAAGAGTTGACTTTACTCATCAAGAAAGTTCGCTCTTTCATATAGGTCACTGTGGATCCTATACTCCTCCTCCTCTACTCTCCTTTATCTTACCTCACTTAAGAGTGTAGCACTCAATTCAAGGATTTGTTCAAAGTTCGCTCATCTCTCTCAAAAGAATGTCACAAGTACGGCTATAAGTACCATATGCTTGCCCCTCATGTAAATCACCACTAATGTAAGCTCGTTCGGCTTGAAATCACGTAGGGATTTTTTAGAATGTAATGAAGGCTTTTGGAATAAGGTAGAAAATGTTAGAATAGAACATGTTCATCTTTCCTTAAGCACTCCATTTTCTATTTTTGGCTCATGTTTTGTCGACTCTTTGAGTCATTTTATTTTCCTTAGAGGAACTAGAGATACTTGATATTACTCTTTCTTGGTCATGATATTCATTTTCTCCTTCTTCTTTTTTTACATGCCTTGCACTTTTTCTTTTCTTTGAAACCCTTCAACTCTTCACTTTATTCACTTTCTTTTGTATTTTTCTTTTGTTCTTTCTTTTTTTTTCTCTGTCTTTCCTTTTCTTCATTTCTTTTTATCTTTTTGTACCTTGAGACCACTTTCAAACTCCTTGTCCCTCCCCCAAACTTATGTTTTCGCCAATTTCTTCTCATGAGTGTTTAAGGAAAGCTCGGGTGCCAAGAGAGGGTCACTACAAAATGGGTAAAGGTTTGTAACATGGTTATCAAATGAGAAAGGTTTTAGGCTCAAAAGGGTTGACTAGGGATAACATCATTGGTGGGACATGAAAAATTTCAAAACGTGTCAAGAAGAGCCTACAATCACTTCTCAAGCCAAGCAAAACTTAGAATTTTGCCGAAACACAATGGAGGCAAGTTCTAGACCATTTGCGCGGGTACTTGGACTTGCAAAAAAACATCTAACCTCTCACACAACTTGATTATTAAATAGGATATAGTCGAGGTCCCACTACAACCGTATTCAAGATTTAAAATCACTAATGGTTCAACTAAACCACTCGATGATTGCCTAAGTCAACACAAGAGTCACAAGGTCACTAACTAGAGCCATTTCTTTCCAAGAACTTACTTTTAATCATAAGCGTGTAGTTAAGTGTGTTGGTACCAAGTGAAGCATGCTTGACTCTCTTATTCATTATTACTATTATTTTTACCTAAACATCAAATGCGGACTCAACCCCTTAAGAAGGTTGTCCCTCCATCCATCTTTGGGAAAAGCCACCCGGTTCACACAAAAACTACCTTTGGAAAGAACCGTGACATTAAGAAAACCAAAGGCTTATTGATCACTTAAACATAAAAAGAAGCTACTAAATCAAAAAGAAGCTATTAAAGTAAATAAGAAGCTAGACTACTAAGAAAACAAAATAAAGAAGCTATGAAATAAACTAGTGAAAGAAAATATGAATATAAAAACCGAGAACGGGAAAGAGAATATATACATAATGAAAAAAAAAAAGTGTATTATAGTTATTACAGGCCAATGTCAATGTCATATCAAATCAAAATAGACCACCCCCCTGAATAAGAATAAGCATTGTCTTCAATGCTTAAAAAATCAAAATAAGGAAGGGGAAAGAGTAGAGAGAACTCCCTATGTGGTCTCAGTGTGCATAGTAGCATCACCACCCTCAGGATCCTCCAACTGGATCTCATCATCCTCTGCTCGGTGAGTAGCGGGGTTGGTGAACATCTGTAACACCGCCTGAGCAGTGTAGGCAGCAAGGTCTGGCTTCTCAGACTGGCCAGCTGGTGCCACTGGGTTTGCTGATGGTGCTGTTGGGTCTGCTGGTACCGATGGATCTGTCTCCATTAGTAAGTCAATGGAATATCACCAGCTACTACTATCTTGGTCACCTATTTTCTCAACCTGTCCACTGATTTTCTCAAAGCCAGGGATTTCTTCATCTTCTTTACCTGTTTACCTAGCTCCTCAATAGCTCCCCCATGTGCCACCAAGGTATCCATGATGGTATTTTGATTATCCAAGATTTTCTTCAATGTTTCCTCCACTGACGGAGGAACCTGGGGTGCTGGGGTAGAAGATTGTACTGCAACAGCATTGGATATGTCAGACAACTTTGTAGTAGTTGTCTGCATCCAGTTGTTGAGACTCGCCAATGTCTGGGTGACTCGCAACATAGTGAGTGGATAAGTGGAGGAGGAAGGCACTGATACTAATGCTAGTGGCCCTGAAGAGGGAGGTGGTGGCATGGCAGCTGTCTCGGAGGAAGGCCCGGCTGTTGTGGAAGGCATGGAAGCTGTAGAAGGCATAGCAGCAGAATCTGCAACTACCACCAATGGCCCATCAGACTGGCCTACGGTAGTAGTTTCCTTACCCTTGAACTCCGGGTTCCTCGGGTCCTTCAATGAATACTAGGAGAATGGCTTCTTAGCTCGAACCTTCGTATCAAAGCTCCTGGGCTCCACCCCTGCATATGTGTGATACTCTGTGATAGTGTTGGGATACGGGTAGGAGCTCTCACCCTGCCTGACAACCACCAACATGTTGGCCGACATGGTGGCACCCACATTGATTGGGTACCCGGCCATGATAGATGCCACCAAGACTGCCGGGGAGATTGGAAGATTGTTCTCATTTTGGCTCGGGTCTATGCGGCTGCACACAAATGTTTGCCACCCTTTTGCTTCAAAGTTGAGGGTAGCCCGTGCAATGTGAACCCCCGCTGTTATCCATGATGGTGGAGGTGCTGAAGCTTCCAAGATCTCAGCTAACCAAGGGCGAGCCGCATCACCCATTGAAAATTTCTCCAAGTATTGCACCCGCTCTACCTCCTCGAACCCCAAGTAGGTGTTTAGAGTGCTTTGATCAAATCTTACCTTCAGGTTCCTCACCTTGGTCACCTTAGTACCCTTCTTGATATGTGCCACATTGGCATAGAATTCCCGTATTAAATGCTCATTGGACATCCATAACACTCTGAGTGAACCATGTCCACCTTTTTCTGTCTCTGAATTGTTTAGCCACATTTGGATTGAATCTATCCAAATCCTTCAAAGAAGTTGTCGCTCAAGTGTGAGAGATCTATGGGTCCACCACTCTCTGAATCTGGTAAATGATGTCAGGCTCAGGAATCTGTCTTCCCAGACCTCCTTCTTTTTTGACCTCTCTAGGCCGACCACTCTAGTATCACCCCCTCTACCATCATCTGGAATATCATCATCATTATCATCATCAAATGCAACTGGTGGGGGGGATGTGAGTAGATGAGGGTTTTGAACCCTAGTTGCCTTCTTCCAAACTCTCAGAAGAGCTTGCTGAGGTGAATGGTTCATTGCGGAGTTGGTATCACCCAGGGAACTATTGTGGCTGGGATGGGGCCTCAGGTTGTACCTCTACTGAGTGGTCCTCAGATGCCTCCCTAGAAGGGATGTACGAACTTGATTCAGAGGGCTCTGTGGCCCTGCCTTTCCCAGTGATTATTTTCTTTGCAATCCCTTTCTGCACTGCAAGTGGTTGAGTACCTCGGCCTCGGGAGGGTTCACCCCTCCCTTTGGAAGTATCACCACGACCTCTTGATCTAACCATTGTCTGCAATACAGAGCAACATGAGTCAGTTAAAATAATTGCACACAAAACAATGTGCAAAAGGGGGAAGTGCGGCCGCAGAAAGGCTTGTGCGGACCGCACAATTTTGGAAGTGCGGCCACACAATTGAAGTGCGGACCGCACAATTCTGAGTGTGGCCGCACAATTCAATGTCCCAAAAATTCATTCTCGAAAGTTTTGATCTGCGACCACACAAATATTTTTGCGGCCAATATTTAATTTTTGCGGACCGCACAATTCATGCACAAACTTGCCCTAACCTAAGGATCTGCATACTGCATAATTTCATGTGCGGTCGCACAATTCAAAATCAAACAACGGTGTTCTTAGGTTTTGTCAATTTTAGCACAATTTGGGCATGGTGTTTGCAATATTGACATGATACATAGTTTACCCAACCCCCAATGAACACACATGAAGTTACCCACACAAACTTAAGTACAGATGATGATTAATCTGACATTTAAGCTTAAAAATAACTAAACTAATTGAGAACAAAAATTAAGAAAATTGTAAAATCTAAACATGAATTGAACATACCAGTAATGAAGTGATGCAGAGGAGAATCTAAGATGATGAAGTAATTGTGATGCTTGAATCAATTTTGGTACACCGTGCTTGCTTTGGTTTCAAGTGTTCAGAGTGCATAAAGTTTTGAACAGTGTGAGGAGGACACTATTTATAGGTTGACCAATTTAGGGCAAAATTTGCAGCTGAGTGCGGCCCAACAATTTTATGTGCGGTCCGCACTCTTTAACTGGAATCAATCTCTTTCTTTGAAGATTTGTGTTCCACACAATTGTGGGTGCGGCCGCAGATTTTTGTGTGGACGCAGATCGGCCATTTCTTTTTGGGTCTCCAGTTGTACGGCCACACAATTCCTCCTTTCTGCTCTGGCATTCAAGATTGTGCATTCCTGCAAAGCACACTCATTCCTGCGATACACTTTAGAACTAGTTAGCACAAAACAAAACCTATCTAAAAAGAAGAAAAATAAAAATAAAAAGAAACATGAGTTGCCTCCCAAGAAGCTCCTGATTTAACGTCATAGCATGACGCAGATTACCATCAATCACTTCAAAAAGAATTAATGCCACGGCGTGGCCATCATCAACTTTTCCAAGATAATGCTTCGCCCGGTGACCATTGACTCTAAACACTTCATCATTTTTATTCTTCAAGTCTAACGCACCAAAGGGTGTCACATTTACAACCTCAAATGGGCCACTCCATTTAGAAACTTTCCCGGGAACATCCATAACCGAGAATTGAACAGTAACACAAGATCACCTTCTTTGAACTCCTTATTCCGAATGTACTTGTCGTAGAGGTACTTCATCTTCTCCTTGTATAAGGAAGAACTTGTGTATGGATGGTACCGAAATTCATCTAGCTCATTCGACAATGCCACCCTTAAGTTGGCGGCGACATCCCACTCAAGATTTAGCTTCTTCAATGCCCACATGGCCTTGTGCTCAAGTTTCACCGGAAGGTGACAAGATTTCCCAAACACCAACCAGTGTGGAAACATCCCAATCGGTGTTTTGTATGTGTCCTATAAGCCCATAGAGCATCCTCAAGTTTCTTCTACCAATCCGTCCGATTGGCATTCACTGTTTTTGACAAAATACTCTTGATCTCCCGGTTGGAGACTTCCACTTGTCCGCTTGCTTGAGGGTGATAGGGGGTCGTGACTTTGTGAGTGACACCATACTTGGTGAGTAAGGTATCAAAAGCTTTGTTGCAAAAGTGCAATCCCCCATCACTTATAATGGCCCTTGGAGTACCAAATCTTGTAAAGATGTTCTTTTTCAAAAATGCCACCACACTTTGAGCTTCGTTGTTGGGTAGAGCAACGGCCTCAAACCAGTTTGACACATAGTCCACAACTACCAAAATGTAGGTGTTCCCACAAGATCTTACAAACGGTCCCATGAAATCAATGCCCCACACATCAAAAATGTCAAATTTCCAAGATGGTTGTGAGGGGCATCTCATTTTTCTTAGAAATCCTACCGGCCCTTTGACATTCATCACAATGCTTGACTAGATCACTAGCTTCCTTGTAGAGGGTAGGCCAATAGAATCAACAACTCAACACTTTTTCCGCCGTTCTCGCTCCACCATGGTGACCACCATATGGTGAAGAGTGGCAAGCCCCAAGAATTTCCACTTGTTCCTCCTCCGACACACATCTTCGAATCACACTATCGGTACAAATCCAAAAGAGGTATGGTTCATCCCAACAGTAGTCAAGGCAATCTCATTTGAGCTTCTTCCTTTGGGTTGAAGAGAATTCATTCGGTAAAATACCACTCATAAGATAATTTGCTAAGTCGGAGAACTATGGCATCTCGATCATTGAAATGGATAAAAGTTGCTCATTGGGGAAGGAGTCATTGGTCTCAAGGCCGGCATGTGACCTCCCCTCCTCCTCCAAGAGAGACAAGTGGTCTGCCACTTGGTTTTCACTGCCTTTGCGGTCTTGGATTTCTAGATCGAACTCTTGAAATAAAAGCACCCACCGTATTAACCTTGACTTTGTATCTTTCTTACTCATTAAGTATCGAGGTGCCGCATGATCTGTGTGGACAATCACCTTTGCACCTATCAAGTACGGGCGGAACTTCTCCATAGCAAAGACAATAGCAAGGAGCTCTTTTTCGGTCACTGTGTAATTGACTTGGGCATCGTTCATGATCTTACTAGCATAGTAGACCGGATGGAAGATTTCATTGATACGTTGCCTCAAAATTGCTCTGACCGCTACATCACCTGCGTCACACATGAGCTCAAAAGGCAAGCTCCAATATGGTGCGGTGATAATAGGAGTAGTAGTCATTTTGAACTTGAGAAATTTAAATGCCTTCATGCAATCCTTGTTGAAATGGAATTTGGCATCCTTCTCCAAAATCTTACACAAGGGGTTCACCACTTTGGAAAAGTCCTTGATGAAACGACGATAGAACCCCGCATGACACAAGAAGCTCCTCACTCCTTTCACGGATGTAGGGGTGGAAGTTTAGAAATCACCTCTATTTTGGCCTTGTCGACCTCAATACCATTCTTTGAAATTTTGTGGCAAAATACAATACCTTCCTCGACCATGAAGTGACATTTCTCCCAATTGAGCACCAAGTTCGTCTCTTCACATCTTGCCAAGACCTTATCCAAAATTTTCAAGCAATCATCAAAAGAATTCCTGACCACTGAAAAGTCATCCATGAAGACCTCAAGGAAATCCTCCACCATGTCAGTAAAGATAGCCATCATACACCGTTGAAAAGTCGTCGGTGCATTGCATAACCAAATGGCATCCACGAGAATGCAGAAGTATCATAGGGACATGTGAAAGTATTCTTATCTTGATCCTCAGGAGCAATAAGAATTTGATTGTAGCCGGAATACCCATCAAGGAAACAATAGAAAGCACGGCCGACCAACCTATCAAGCATTTGATCTAGGAAGGGAAGTGGGAAATGATCCTTCCTTGTGACTTTGTTGAGTTTGAGATAGTCCATACACACTCTTCACCCGGTTACCGTTCTTGTAGGGATTAACTCATTCTTGTCATTGGAAACCACAGTCATGCCCCGTTTCTTTGGGACACATTGTACCGGAGAGGTCCATGAACTATCAAAAATGGGGTAAACAACCCCGGCATCCAACCACTTTATGATCTCCTTTTTTACCACTTCTTGCATTGCTTCATTTAGTCTCCTTTGATGTTCAACGGAAGGTTTGGCATCCTCTTCCAAAATAATCTTGTGCATGCAAAAGGCGGGGCTTATACCCCGAATATCCACCAATGTCCATCCGATAGCTTTCTTCCTCTTTTGTAGCACCGACAATGTGGAGTCTACCTGTACATTAGTCAAACAAGAGGAAAGAATAATCGATAAAGTAGAACAAGGGCCAGGAATCCATACATGAGATGTGGAGGCAATGACTTTAACTCCAAAGTGGGAGGCTCCTCGATTGAGGGATTTGTAGGAGGAGTCTTCCGGTTTTCAATATCTAAGGAATATTTGCGGGGTTCACAAGTGTACGACCCTATTTCTTGCAATGCATTCACACATTACACATAGCCATCCTTCTCATCATCATCAAGATTAGGCAAAACAGCCTCCAAAGTATCATCAACATTCATTGTGGCACTAGCATCATCAATACTCACATTGGTCACCAAATCCATAAACGAACAAACTTCATTTCTATTCGGTTGCCTCATAGATTTGCACACATGGAAAACTACCTTTTCATCACCCACCCAGAAAGTGAGCTCACCGGCTTCCACATCAACAAGAGCCTTTCCCTTAGCAAGGAAATGTCTCCCTAGAATAATAGGTACCTCATAGTCTACTTCACAATCAAGAATCACAAAGTCCGCCGGGAGGATGAACTTATCAACACAAACCAAGACATCATCAATAATACCCGATGGTCTCTTCATAGTACGATCCACCATTTGTAACCTCATAAATGTGGGTCTTGGTTGCCCAATTCCCAAAGTTTTGAACACCGAATATGGAATCAAGTTGATACTCGCCCCAAGATCACAAAGAGCTTTGGTAAAGTCGGCGCTTCCAATTGTACAAGGGATTGTGAAAGCGTCGGGATATTCTAATTTAGGAGCCATTGAGTGCACAATTACACTCACTTAATGTGTCATCTTTATAGTCTCACAATTCATCGAGCTCTTCTTTGTCACCAAATCCTTCATGAACTTTACATAACCAGGCATTTGCTCCAAAGCCTCAACCAATATCACATTAATAGATAAACTCTTCATCATGTCAATGGACTTTCTGAATTGGTTCTCGCCATGTTTCTTGGCAAGCTTTGAGGGTATGGAGGAGGAGGCCTTCGCATTGGTGCCTTAGCCTTTGGCACTACCGGCTCCGTTATGTCTATGATGTGCTCCCTAGACGAGTTCACTTCCTCTTGAGTCTCCTCCACATTTTCATCAATATCAATTCTTACTTCATCATTGGCTTGCACTATATTGGTCCAAATCTCATCTTTTTGTATCACTGGCTCTTCATCCATAATTTTTCTTTGACTTGAGGTGATTGCATCCCCACCTTTTCCACTCCTTGTAGTTATCGCGCCCCCTCTTTCCTCGCGGAGATCGGGTTTATGACATTCGGTTGAGACAACTCTTTCCTTTTGGGAAAGGGGTTTGTGTTTTTGAAAGTCGCCACCTAACGATTTTTAAAGGTGCGTTAGGATACCAAAGGGGTTCATTTACAACTACGTTGTTAACCAGAGATAGGGTAAGAGCTTATTTGGACCGTTGATCTGGGAGATCAACGGTCAGGATTAGACCGGGTAGATGGGTTCCGGGTTTAGGTAGGAAATTGGTCTAGGAGTGGGTTCAATTTGGGCTATAATTGAAAGCCAAATTTGGCTATGATTTAAATAGCCAATTTCCCTATTTTAATTTTAATAAAATAATAAATAGTTTTATGAAAACAATTTATCCATACAAAAATGATTAAAAATGTATAATTATCATCTTAAAAATATAGGGGCCAATTTTACACGTATAAGATATAATTATACATTAAAATGGGCTAACATTGTAATTATATGCAATTTAGCTTAAAAAATACCAAATGTAATTATAAAAATGCATAAAAATTATATTAATTACATTTTGGTATAAGTATAGAAATTAAATGAATAAATCATCATAATAATAATTTTGGAAATAATTATTATGGATTTTATGAATAAAAAGGGGAGAAAATAAATCAATTTAAACGTTTAACATTATGGGAAAAATTATAAAAACCTTGTGCATGCTTATATATGCACATATATGCCATTTTGAAGGTATTTATGCATATTTAAAAATATATAGGGAAAAATTAGGTATCAACAGCTGCCCCTCTTTACCCGGGAAGGATGAAAGAGTTGTCGGGTAAAGACATGATGGCCAATTTTGACCGAGCGAGGCGGTTTGAAAAGATTTAGGCAGCACCCTGGTTTCTGAGTTGTCTACATATCCCTGGTTTTACAGGAATCAGGCCGTATGTAGTTCAGGAGTCATCGGTAAAGTATACCGATGAAGTTTTACAAGAACGGACACAAAGTATAGGGTTAGGTGCACAAACAGCTTACGGGGTTGTTAGGAGAACTGGAGCGGGACCGCTCCTATCAGGAGGCCTGTTGCTTGTCGGATTTCCTACAAATAGATAATACGAGCATTTATCGTGCGTAATAAAACATTATGCGAATTCCCGTTGGACCATGAATGTCGTCTTCGGACGGTTAAGGATGACGTCCTCAGACCATGACGTCCTGGGCTATGAATTGCTTGATGCAAGATTCGCAGGCCATGAAAATGATGTTCTCGGGCCATGAGGATGGTGCCTCCGAACCATGACGCCTTTGAATAATGATATGCAAAATTGAGAGAGATCCTCAGGCCATGACATGATGTTCTCGGGCTATGAAGATGGTGCCTCCGAACGATGACGCCTTTGGATAATTTGGCGATATTTCAACCCATGAAATATAGTAAAATGATGCTGATGAGACAAAGCTTAATCTTGCGAATAAAAGGGCAGAGCTTGGCCCGAAAAGAGGGCGAAGTAAATAGTGTTTGAGACAACGGTTAGTCTCGAAAGGTAAATTTGATGCAGAGCTTAGCCTCAGAAGGCAGAATGGTAGCCTTATGCAATGCAGATGGAGATACTACTTAGTCTCGGAAGGCAGGATTGTAGCCTTATGCAATGATGTAGATGGAGGTAGAGCTTAAACTCGGAAGGAAGAATGGTAGCCTTATGCAATGATGCAAATGCAGATGGAGATAGCGTTTAGTCTCGGAAGGCAGAATGGTAGCCTTATGCAAAGATGCAAATGCAGATGGAGACAACGCTTAGTCTCGAAAGGCAGAATAGTAACCTTATGCAATGATGCAGATGGAGGTATAGCTTAGTCTCGGAAGTCAGAATGGTAGCCTTATGCAAAGATGCAAATGCAGATGGAGACAGTGTTTAGTCTCGGAAGGCAGAATGGTAGCCTTATGCAAAGATGCAAATGCAGATGGAGACAGTGTTTAGTCTCGGAAGGCAGAATGGTAGCCTGATGCAATGATGTAGATGGAGGTAGAGCTTAACCTCGGAAGGCAAAATAGTAGCCTTATTCAAGAAATAAAATGATAGTAGGAATTCTTAGTTGGTGATCAATTGAGGCATGTGCGAACGTCGGCAAGTGCAACAGTTTTGAGAGTCGTATTTTGGACAATATTTGTCCCCTGGGCGGACAGTTCGTTTAGGGATTTTGCAACCTTAGTGTCTGCAACCAAAGAAAGATCGTGAGTTCTATAAACAGGGGGGTTAGTTCGTATCCCCGCTGGCTTTTCTTGACTTGTTGGGCTCGATCTGATGATATTGTCTGTATTATTGGGGTAGCGTTGCTAAACAAAACTGTTTCAAAAACAAAATGCATGATTTCGTAAAAGCATAATGTATAACTAAAAAATAATTTGGGATGAACCGACGACCGTGACACGGCTCGGGACATTGCAACCTCTCCTGCTACAGAATTTTGAGGGTCCTCCTCAAAATTTTACCCTAGTTGGATAGGTGGATGTCTCTGATTGTTGCTCGTGCGGCGATTGGCTGAACTTGCTTCAGAATTTTGAGGGTCCTCCTCAAAATTCTGCCCCAGTTTCCAATTGTGGGGGAAAATGAAATTTTTATTGAATTGTGACCGAACCCATAGGGCTGCTTACATATCCCCTCCTAAACGGGAATCAGGTCAGGCGTTCAATTTACATCATTGAGAAAGCATAAAGATTACACATAGTAGCGTTTGACTGCATCTGAATTGATTGGCTTTGGCTAGACTTCTACGTTCATTCTGCGAGTATAAGTGTTCCTCCTGTCAGTACCCTGTGAACCATGTACGGACCCTGCCAGTTGGGAGAGAACTTCCCTTTGGCTTCGTCTTGATGTGGAAAGATCTTTTTCAGCACCAGCTGCCCCAGTGTGAAATGTCTAGGCTTGACTCTCTTGTTGAAGACTCGGGTCATTCTATTTTGATAGAGTTGACCATGACAGACTGCATTCATTCTCTTTCTGTCTATGAGGGCTAGTTGCTCATAACGGCTCTTTACCCATTCTGCGTCGCTGAGCTCAGCTTCTTGTATAATTCTTAGAGATGGAATCTCAACTTCGGTAGCAATAACAACCTCAATACCATAAACTAGCATATAGGGAGTTGTCCCTGTTGAGGTGCGAACTATGGTGCGATATCCCAATAAGGCAAATGATAACTTCTCGTGCCACTTCTTGTGCCTTTCTATCATCTTTCTTAGTATCTTCTTGATGTTTTTGTTGGCGGCTTCTACAGATCCATTCATCTGAGGTCTGTAAGATGTGGAATTCTTGTGTTTGATCTTGAAAGCCTCGCACATAGCTTTCATCAAGTCACTGTTGAGATTGTAACCATTGACGGTGATGATTGACTCAGGAATCCCGAATCGACAAACAATACGGTCGCGGACAAAGTCTGCCACGACTTTCTTAGTCACTGCTTTGTAGGATGCTGCTTCGACCCATTTGGTGAAATAGTCGATGGCTACCAGAATGAACCTGTGTCCGTTGGAGGCGGCATGCTCGATTGGTCCAATAATGTCCATGCCCCAGGCGGCGAACGGCCATGGTGAGGTTGTTGCGTTGAGCTCGTTTGGAGGTATCTTTATCATATCTGCGTGTATCTGACAACGGTGGCATAATCGAACATACTGGATGCAATTCGTTTCCATAGTCATCCAAAAGTAACTAGCTTGGAGTATCTTATTTTCCAGAACAAAACCGTTCATATGCGGGCCACAGCTCCCAGCATGAATCTCCTCTAGCAGCTTGGATGCTTCCTTTGCGTCGACACAACGTAATAATCCGAAATCGGGAGTACTCCTATATAGGATTCCTCTGCTGTGAAAGAAGTTTTTGGATAGTCTTCGAAGTGTGCGTTTCTGAGTGGGATTCGCAAGCTTTGGGTAATCTCCTTTTGCCAAATACTCCTTGATGTCATGAAACCAAGGATTTCCGTCTGCTTCCTCTTCGACATGAGCACAATAAGCTGGCTGATTATGGATCTTTACGGGAATAGGATCAATGAAATTCTTGTCCGAGTGTTGGATCATTGAGGACAAAGTAGCCAATGCATCGGCGAACTCATTCTGGATTCTGGGGACATGCCAAAATTCTATCTTCGTGAACCTCTTTCTTAATTCTTGTACGTGGTGCAGATACGGTAGTATCATGGAATTCTTGGTAGCCCACTCTTCGTGTACCTGATGTACCAGCAAATCTGAGTCACCAATCACTAACAGGTCTTGGACGTTCATGTCAATGGCCATGTTGAGCCCTAAGATACAGGCTTCATACTCTGCCATATTGTTGGTGCAGGAGAATTTGAGTTTGGGAGATACCGGATAATGCTGACCGATTACTGATATTAGGACTGCTCCAATGCCAATTCCCTTGAAGTTCGCTGCTCCATCGAAGAACATTCTCCAACCGTCATAGGATTCTGCAATGTCTTCTCCTATGAATGATACCTTTTCTTCAGGAAAATACATTTTCAGAGGTCTGTATTCTCCGTCCACGGGGTTTTCAGCAAGGTGGTCTGCCAGAGCCTGTCCCTTGATCGCTTTCTGAGTCACGTAAACAATGTCAAACTCACTCAGTAGGATTTGCCACTTGGCTAGCTTGCCAGTGGGCATGGGCTTCTGAAAGATGTACTTCAATGGATCCATTTTCGATATGAGATACGTTGTGTAGGCACAGAAGTAATGCCTCAGCTTCTGAGCTACCCAAGTCAAAGCACAATAAGTGCGTTCCAATAGAGAATATCTGGCCTCGTACGGAGTGAAATTTTTGCTGAGATAATAAATGACTTGCTCCTTTCTTCCTGTTGCATCGTGCTGCCCCAGAACGTAGCTGAAAGCTCCATCTAACACTGCAAGGTAGAGTAACATAGGTCTACCTGGCTCAGATGGTACCAAGACTGGTGGTGTTGACAGGTATGCCTTGATTTTGTCGAAAGCCTTTTGAAAATCATTGGTCCACTTTGTTGCGGCGTCCTTCTTCAGCATCTTGAAGATCGGCTCACAGATAACTGTAGACTGTGCTATGAATCGGCTAATGTAATTAAGTCTCCCTAAGAAACTTATCACATCTTTGTTGTTCCTTGGCGGTGGTAGTTCTTGAATGGATTTGACTTTTGACGGATCCAATTATATCCCTCGGCGGCTAATAATGACCCGAGCAACTTTCCAGCAGGAACCCCGAATGCACACTTCGCGGGGTTCAGCTTCAGATTGTATTTTCGCAACCTTTTGAAGAACTTCCTCAAATCTTCTATGTGGTCAGTGGCTTTCCTAGACTTGATAATAACATCATCCATGTATACCTCAATCTCCTTGTGAATCATGTCGTGGAAGATGGTGGTCATAGCCCTCATGTAGGTGGCCCCTGCATTCTTCAGGCCGAATGGCATCATCTTGTAACTGTACACTCCCCACGGCGTAATGAAAGTCATTTTCTCAGCATCTTCCTCATCCATCCAGATCTGATGATAACTAGCGAAGCAATCCACGAATGATTGTAGTTCATGCTTGGCAAATTATCAATCAGGATATGTATATTTGGCAAAGGGAAGTCGTCTTTCAGACTAGCCCGGTTGAGATCGGTAGTCGACATAGACTCTAACCTTCCCATCCTTCTTGGTATTGGCACAATGTTGGCTAACCATGTTGGGTACTCAACTACCCCGAGAACCTTGGCGTTGATCTGCTTGGTGACTTCTTCTTTGATTTTCAAACTCATGTCGGGTTTGAACTTCCTGAGATTTTGTTTTACCGGTGGACACATTGGATTGATTGGAAATTTTTGAGCCACAATAGACGTACTTAGACCAGTCATGTCGTCGTACGACCAGGTGAATATGTCCTCATACTCTTTCAAGAATTGTGTGTATTCCACTTTCTCTGATGGCGATAGATGAATGCTGATGCGAGTTTCCTTGACAGTTTCTGAATCTCCTAGGTTGACTATCTCGGTTTCGTCCAGATTGGACTTAGGTCTATTTTCAAAATCCTCAACTTCTCTTATAATTTCAGTAGGTATGGTATCTTCTTCTTCTGAATCACTGTCCTTTTGTTGCGTTGTCTCTTAGCATGTCACAGTCATCGGTTTATCAAGACAGGATATAGTAATGATGTAAGATAAAATAATGAGAAAAAATGATAATAAATGAATACAGATTCCTTGAAACATAAAAGTGATTTTCAAATGTTTTGGAACATTTGAGATTTTATTGGAAAATGCAAAAAATGGAAATGCGGAAAAGGAAATCATTAGCAAAATAAAATAAATAATGCTTGTTCAGCCTTGCTACCCCGTGACTCGTCGGGCCCTGGATCTTGTGTGATATGATGATGATGCTAGAATGCACGAACCAACCTTTGGGGAGGGGAATAATCAAAAGAAAGAAACAAAAACAAAAGATAGCCAAGTCAGTGAGGATCATGAGAAAATATTGCAGTATTTAAACACATAGTGCAGGAATATAAAAGCGTGTCCTAATTTGGGAGCCTCATTATGCCCGAGATAGGCCTAGCGACAAGTTGATTTGGAGAACATAGATGCCAAAATACCTTATTTCATTAATGTAGAAATAGACGAATCCAAAACGACACTAAAATAGTAAGTAGGAAATAAAGTCACTAATGATCATTGGCCTTATTACATTGATAAAAACGAAAAAAAAGGAAATCCTATCCTACTTGGTCCCATAAGGACCTTCCCTAGATTGGCACCCTTGATCCCATCGAACAAGTTCCCTAGCTCACACAGTCCTAGCAGTAGGTATTTCTTGACGTGTTTCTTATCATTGGAGGAAAGGTCTTCCCACCAGTTCAGGAGCTTTGAATGGATATTGCTGACCATGTCGAATATATGGACTTCATGCCTCATATTCTGCAAGACAAACATAGTTAGGCCCTTACCCCCACCAGACTCGACTATTTATACACTTATGATTAGCATACAAGCATTTAATTCTCTAAATAAATGCACAGAACATGATTGTGTCCGTTGGGATTATGAAAAACCCGGTGGACTTTTGGATAAGGCTGTCTTAAAGGGTTATTGTGCGGACGACACATTAACCCGGCTAGGTTTGACCGTGATGCATGAAACAACATAATGGAGTAAGTTTCTATGGGGTTTTAGACTGGTACCCTCGAGCGGACAACTCAAGGAGGAAAGGCACGGAACTGTCGACTGCACCGATGATCGACTAGTTTTACCGCAAATAAACCTTTCCGAATTTAGGGGTAATAATATAGGAAGAGCGCAACCACTCATCAAGCGTTGTTGTAGTATTTTGTATGGCATGAGTGGAGTATGAATGTTGAGCATGATTTGCAATAAATAAGCATTAAAAACATGTTGTCATGTATTTGCACGTTAGGAAAGCGGTAAATACAACAATTATGATTTAAAGCGGTTACAAAGGAAAACAAAGAAACATGTTAGTTTTGCCTTTTGGAAGGAATAAATATTCGAAAGAGATAAATAATTAATTGCACATAGAGGGGGAAAAAGGAAAGGAGCAAATATCAAAAAAAGCATACTAAGACAAATTCACAAAGCGGTTTGTAATGGTAAAAGCCTATAATCCCCAGCAGAGTCGCCATGCTGTTGCGCCCCCTATTTCCTCGCGGAGATCGGGTTTATGACATTCGGTTGAGACAACTCTTTTCTTTTGGGAAAGGGGTTTGTGTTTTTGAGATTTGTCACCTAACTATTTTTAAAGGTGTGTTAGGACACCAAAGGGGTTTATTTACAACTACGTTATTAACCAGAGATAGGGTAAGGGATTATTTGGACCGTTGATATGGGAGATCAACGGTCAGGATTAGACCGGGTAGATGGGTTCCGGGTTTGGGTAGGAAATTGGTCTAGGAGTGGGTTCAATTTGGGCTATAATTGAAAGCCAAATTTGGCTATGATTTAAATAGCCAATTTCCCTATTTTAATTTTAATAAAATAATAAATAGTTTTCTGAAAACAATTTCTCCATACAAAAATGATTTAAAATGTATAATTATCATTTTAAAAATATAGGGGCCAATTTTACACGTATAAGATATAATTATATATTAAAATGGGCTAACATTGCAATTATATGCAATTTAACTTAAAAAATATCAAATGTAATTATAAGAATGCATAAAAATTATATTAATTACATTTTGGTATAAGTATAGAAGTTAAATGAATAAATCATCATAATAATAATTTTGGAAATAATTATTGTGGATTTTATGAATAAAAAGGGGAGAAAATAAATCAATTTAAACCCTTAAAATTATGGGAAAAATTATAAAAACCTTGTGCATGCTTATATATGCACATATATGACATTTTGAAGATATTTATGCATATTTAAAAATATATAGGGAAAAATAGGGTATCAACAGTAGTCACGACCATGGCATGTCTCGTCTTGTTCCCACCCGGTTCACCACCGTATCACTTGGTAGTGCCCCCTTAGGACGAGTGTTCAAATCCCGGTTGAAATTCTAAATTGTGAATTGAAGTGTTGTGAGAGGCTAGTTGAGCATCGGAGTCAGCATTCTTCTCCGTCATTTGTTTGAACATGTTTTCATTTCGCCCCATATCATTGTTGGACGAGCTCAGACCATGGGAAGGATAAGGAGGCGGGTTGCTCGGTTGTTGGTACATCGAGGGCCTTTGAAAACCCTACTCTCGATTCCCTTGGTTATTTTTCCATTCCCCTTGGTTGTTGCCTACCCAATATCCTTGGTTGTTGCCACCCCAATTGCCTTGGTTGTTTTGACCATTCCAATTTCCTTGATTGTTTTGATTGTTCCAATTACTTTGATTGTTACCACCATTCCAATTGCCTTGGTTGCTAGAGTCCTAATTCCCTTAGTTACCTTGAGATCGCCATTCTTGTTGATTCGGGCCTTGAGAGTTATTTCTTTGCCCTTGGAAGTTGTTCACATATTATACTTCCTCCTCTTGTTCATTGTAATATTCATCTTGATCAAACCTACTATAATCTTGCATATATTGTTCTACACGGTTTTGCACTTTTTGACCCTTTTGCCTTCTCTTGTTTACCATCATATTAACATCTTCCATCATATTTACTTTCTTAGGACCTTGAACTTGTTGAAGTTGAGCTTTGGCTAATGATTCATTGTGGTGGTCAATTCGGCAATTGCTAGCCCATGATCATGCAATTATTTATGTAGGTGAATCACATTTGTATCACCTTGAGGAACATTTGCTCAACTTTTTCATGCCGATGAAGTATCCGCCATTTCATCTAATATCTCACAATCTTCGGCATATGGTGTTGTCATGAAATTTCCACCGGCAAGTTGGTTGACAACGCATTGATTGGTATTATTATCCCCCTATAGAAAGTTTTTTGAATCATAGCCTCTGTCATGTCATTGTTTGGGCACTCTTTCACCATAGTAAGATACCTCTCCCATATCTCATGCAAAGGTTCATTGGGTTCTTTTTTGAATGCTAGAATTTCGTCTCTAAGAGTAGCCATATGCGCAGAAGAAAAGAACTTGGCAATGAATCTCTCTGCCAATTCACCCCATGTACGGATAGAATGGATTAGCAATATTTCTTACTAATCCAAGGCTTTCCCACTTGAGCCTTTTTGCTAGATTTTTGTCCTTGTTCAAAAGCACTTCTTCTTGAGTTGATTGTCATCATAATGGCTCATTTCTCAATACTCCTGCAAGTAATCATATTTCATAAGTTTTGGGTAATACCTTTAAATATTTTTTAACTAAAAACAAAAGTCAAAGGCACAAATAAGTAGTCAAAATCCCCAATTATCAAGGTTCAAGAAGATTTCTATGGTAAAAGTGTAGTGGAGAGGTCAACCAGTCAAGGAGGCGACTTGGGAGGTTGAGGAGGACATGCGAAGGAGATATCCACACTTATTCGACACTCCAGGTACGATTCTAAACCTGTGCTTTATTATTTTATGACTTGCGGGGATGGTTAGTTCAAGATTTGGAAGGGTTCGGGTTGAAATCGGAACACTTAGTTCCTTATAATTGGCTTAAAAGGGTTAAGTTTGACTTGGGTCAATATTTGTAGTAAACGACCTCGTAACCGGGATTAGATGGTCCCAATAGGTTCGTATGAAGATTTTGGATCTGTGTGTATGTTCATATCGGGTTTGGGATGACCCGGGAACGTTTTGGCACATAAAGTTGAAAGTTGGCGCATTGAAGGTTTTAAAGTTCTTTAAATTTGGTTTGAGATAGGTTTTGGTGTTATCAAGTTACATTTGGGATTTTGAGCCTGGGAATAGCTTCGTATGGTGATTTAATACTTTCACGCAAAATTTGGCATCGTTCCGAGTTGATTTTATAGGAATCGGATGCACATAAGCATTTTTAGAAGTTTTGAGTTTCATGTTGAATTCATGCGTTTTGGGATTCAATTCGTAATTTTAGATGTTATTTGGTATTTCGACCGTGCGAACGGGTCCTAATTTTATTGTTGGATGTGTGAGTGTGATATGATGGGGTCCCAGGGGCCCCGAGTGTGAAACAGATTGGAATCGGGCTCGAAATTGGAATGGGAGAAACTGTTGGTGCTTCAGATCTAGTGCCATCGCACCTGCGTGGAAAGGGCCGTATGTGCAAACTCGCATGATCGACCCAGTGGTCGCAGAGGCGGACCTTAGGCGGGAGCTGGGTGTTCGCAGGTGTGAGGGTTGTTCCACATCTGCACGCCCGCAGAAGCGATCGAGGCTCCGATGATGCGGACTTGGGCTGGCCGACTGTGGGTTGCAGAAGTGGTAGGAATCCGCAGAAGCGTCTCCCCGTCCACAGAAGCAAGGAAGCTGGAGGTAGTGGAGGATCGCAGGTGCGGCCTTTTGACCACACTTGCAGTTTCGCAGATGCGATCTAGTGGTCGCAGGTGCAGACGTCGCTGGGCAGTGAGGGTTTTTATCAGAAACTTATGTCATTTTTCCCTCACATTTCATTTGGTCTTGGGAGATTTTTGAGAGCTCATTTGAGGGGTATTCTCATCAATATCCTAAGGTAAGTAACTCCCACCCATTTTCAAGTTAATTATGCTGCTTTAGGGTAGATTAAACATGGAAAGATTGTGACAACTTGTGAGATTTGTGAAGAACCTAGGGTTTTGGTAAAAATAGGATTTGACCACGAAATTTATTATAGAATTAAGTAAAAATTATATATTTGAGTTTGTGAGGCTATGGGTAATATTTGTATTCGAAAAGTTTTGGAATCCGGATACGTTGGTCGGGGGCGAATTTTAAGAATCTTCCAATTTGACTAGTTTCGGATTTGTTCGACATCGACTTGGGCTATTAGAGCGGATTAGTGGACCGAAAGTGAGCTTGAGAACGAGGTAAGTCTCTTGCCTAACCTTGTAAGAGGAAACTTGTCCCTTTAGGTGTATTTTTGTTGTAGATTACTTGTGTGTGGAGCTACGTACGCAATAGGTGATGAGGGTCCGCGCATAGCTATATTTTTCATGATATGTGCGAGTAGTCTTAGATTTAAATGCTGCTTTAATTGTATTGTCATGTTTGTTGTGCATTTTAATTATCTTAATTAGAGATGAGCCTAGAGATGTTAAAGTTGAAAACTTCCAATTTATATTTCTTATTTGGGATTTATCATCAGTTAAAGATATAATTTATTCATTGCTTGTTATTGTGTTATTATTATTATTATTATTTCCATATTCCATAATTGTTTAGAGTTTCTGCATTTTATTATTGGCCCATAGTAAGTGTCAATGTCGACCCCTCGTCACTACTTCTTCGAGGTTAGACTGGATATTTACTGGGTACATGTTGTTTATGTACTCACGCTACACTTCTGCACTAATCTTGCAGGATCTGAGGCAGGTGCATCTGGCAGTCATCCCGACATGCACCACTTTATATCTCGAGGCTTAATGGTGAGCTGCCTTCTGAGCCCATTATGCAACACCTGAAGTCTCTCTTTTGCATTTATTTTCTGTCTACTCTATTTCAGACAGTATTTTAGTGTTTTGTATATTCTATTAGTAGCTCATACACTTGTGACACCAGGCCTTGAAAATATGGTAGTAGACATTTGATGGCTTTTGAGTATTTATTACACCGCACTTGCTCTCATTTTTGTTTACGCTTTATTTTATTAATTTTTTTCACCTCTTATTTACTTAATAGACAAAAGTCAACTATTTTGAAATTGTTAAAAAGAATAAATACATGTCTAGTTCACCGTTGGCTTGTCTAGCGGTGACGTTGGGCGCTATCACGGCCTATAGGAAAAACCGGGTCGTAAAAATCTAATCTATATCTATATTATATAATTGTATAGATAATTTGAAATACTAAGAGTGTATTTGAAATTGATAGAATACACAATTTTTAATATTCTTATTAGATTATATCATTTCAAGATTTTATATATATTTGAATTGATATACAAAAATATTGGTCTCGCAGGTCATTAACGATTTATACAAAATAAAAGATACATAATAATAAAATAAGTACGAGCAACAACAACACCAATATAAAAATCAAAACTTTATATTGAAAATAAAATAGAAAAAAGTCTAATTTCTTATTCCATATAATATAGTAAAAGATATTACAAATATTGATACATTTTACACAAAATAATAAAATAACATCTTTTTGTGAGATGAGAAGTGATTTTTCAGATTATGAAGAAACAAATACGATAGATAAGTATCACATACTTAAAATCCTAATAAAATCAAAATCAGATAATATTGAATAATGAAAGAATTGTAAGTAACGAATAAATAAACTCACTCACAAGAGAAATAAAATTTTTTATTATAAATTATAGAGAAAAAACTTATTTGAATTTGAGATGAGAAAATATATTTTAAATTATAATGATAAAATTCATACAAATAACAAAAAAACATAACTAAAACCATAAAAAGATAAAGTCAAAAAATAATAAGATATAGAACAATCAATAAATTTCAAGTAAAAGAGTAATAACTTAATAATCAACTTTCTCAAGAATAAGAAATATGTAATATCTATGTTATATTAAAGGAGGTAATAAGCAAGGACATTAAATCTAAAGGCAAACTAATAACACATTCACATGATAGTGCAATTATATTGAGCAACGAATAAATAACGATAAGCGAGGAACAAAAGAAGAAAAAATGGTATAAAATATAAAATAATAAGATGTATTAGAATTTCAAATCACAAAGATTTTTTGAGTTAAAATGACAAAAATCATACATATGTAAAATATCACGTAACTTAAATCTTAATAGATAAAGTCAAAAACCACAAATATTAGGTAAGAAAGAATATCAAGCAATAAAACATAATTTTAAAGATAGTTTACTTTAATAATTAAATCTTAAAAATTAAAATTGAATAAAAAGTCAAAGGAGAAGAATTTTTGTTTAGGCATATAATACAAAAAACCAATTATTAAAAAAATTGGTAGATTTATAACTAATAAAGAAAGAATTAATTTATATAATTGACGAATTCAAATGAAGATGTACAATAGAAAAAACGTTTCAAGAAAAAGATTAAGGAGTAAGAAAAATATATATTTATATTTATATTATATCAAAAAGAGATAATTAACAAAAATATTAAGTGAAGTAACAAGCTAATAAAATATCATAATAGAAAATAAAACAATAATAATAAATTATTATGTAATAAAGAAAAGCAGGGAACTGAAAAATTATTGATGATTTTTTTTTAATTTCATCTGATTTTCTTACTGGGCATATTTCACTGGATAAAAAAAAAGAATTGAAATTTAATTCAAGCAATGTGATTTAATATGCCAAACAAATTAAATTACACAACATGATTTATATTTTTCGCGCATCGCACATGTACAATACTAGTTGTATGTAAAATGTAGGGTTGGGAAGGGGAGTCTTGTTGTAACTGGTAAAGTTGCTACCATGTGACCAGGAGGACAAGTTTGAGTCGTGAAAATATCTTTCTGCAAAAGTATAGGGTAAGACTGCATACAATATACCTTTGTGATCCGACTCTTCCCGGAACCTCACGCATAGCTGGAGCTTAGTATATCGGGTTGCCCTTATAAGGTTGAATTAACACAAATTTGGAAACTTTAGATGGTCTATAGTTTTAAACGAATATTTATGGTAGTATATATAAGTGGAAGAATATTTACGGTCTATAGTTTCGAAAGAAAAAATTGATAATATATATTTTTAACCGCACTAAAAAATAACATGCGACAATTTTAAGTCAATCTTAACTTTCATAGTCTCTTGAACGAGGAGGAGGACATGAGCATTGTACTGGTCGATTTAGAACTCTCTTGGACTCGTTGTGACTTTGGTTATTGTAGGAGGATTAGAGTTGCTGAAATTGAGGGGGCTATGCGTGAGATGAGCAGGGGCAAAGCGACAACCGTGTTGGATGAAATCGCGGTGGAGTTTTGGAAGAGTACGGGAAAGGCAGGCTTGGAGTGGATCACTAGATTATTTAATATCATTTTTAGAATGAAAAAGATGCCGAAGAGTGGAGGTGGAGCACGATGGTTCCTATATACAACAACAAGGGTGATATCCGAAATTGCAATAACTATCGGGGTATCAAGCTTCTTAGCCATACTATGAAAATCTGAGAGAGAGTGGTAGAGCTAATGGTGAGGAGGAGTGTGTCTATTTTCAAGAACCAGTTCGGGTTTATGCCGGCACGTTCGACTATAGTAGCTGATGCGAGACTAAATTGCATAGTTTAACATGTGATATACCTTACATTTTATGCGCATTAATGATAAAATTACACTTGTTATGTGCTTAATGGAGTTTATTTCATGTGTAGGTGAAGTGGAGATGGAAACGGAGCTAAAAGGATGCAAATACGTCGAAAAATACGCGAAAGGAGACACCCGGGCGATAGCCGGGCGACAGAGCCAAACACACTGACCCTGCCTGGCGTTAGCCAGGCGTTTGGGCTGAAACGCCAGCCCCACCCTGGCGTTAGCCAGGCGTTTGGGCTGAAACGCCAGCCCTGGCCTGGCGTTAGCCAGGCGTTTGGGTCCAAACGCCAGGTCCCCAGTTCGGCCAGAAATCGAGTTTTGACGGGTTTAAGTGTTTTCTAATTGAAATAGAAGTCTCCTACACGGTTAGGGTTCACCCTAAACCTATAAATAGACTCCTAAAATACAACTACAAAGGGAGATTCATAGGGATACACAGAGATTCGAGTTTAGAGTGAATCCAAGGCAAAACATCAATTTGTACATATTTTCTTCCTTGCTTTGTAGTTTAATTATGCTAGTTGTTTTAGATTTTATTCTTATGAATTTGTTTAGCTAATTTTGTGTGGAACCCGTTGGGGAATAAACTTATTTTGATATTAATATAGTTTTGATTGGTTGATTAAACTCTATTTGTTCAACTACGTTTTTGTTGTAATTGATTGAAGGGCCCTCAATTAGATGTGCCTATTTATTATGTATCTACTCGAGAGAGAGTGCA
>ML381183.1:4362-36324 GCA_005239525.1 Nicotiana knightiana
TAACTTTGCGAAACTCGACACAGGGGTCGGATCCTTATAAGACAGCTATCCTCTTTGAGACCATCATGTCCACTTTTGTGCTACTTGTTACATCACTTGGAAGGCTTAATTGCGTTGTTGACCGGCTTTAGAAAATAGTTGAGCGGAATTTCAAAAAAAAAAAAAAAAGAAGAAAAAAAGCATTCTCCTAGTTTAGTACAAATAATCTTTTTCTTTACTAAGATTTTGTAGTAGTCTGACATGAGGTGTAAAGATTAATTTCATAAAAAGTCAAAAGAGAAAAATACTCAGTTTTACCGAACTACGCGGGTTTGATTCTCACCGGATGTGAGATACGTAGGCAACCTTTATCGGNCAGATTGGCTACTGGAAAAAGCTCAACAGCCTTATCATAATTATGAGTGCTCTTACATTTTGGTATGCAAACCATAAATCTGTTATAGCGTTATTTATTCTGTTTATTAAGACAAAAATGTCTAAATTGAATATATGTAAGAATTTTTTTGTCGACTTTTAAATTTTTTGGACACAATTAGTTTTGATTAATATGTTATTAACTTTCCATTTAATTATTTCACTTATCATTTATTGGAGGATAATTTACTATTTAGTACCAAAAATTATTATAGGAATAGTATTCAGATGAGGGGTAATAGTCTCGTTTAATTTTTTATGTACAATTTGGTAATTCAACTTTACCCTTAAGATCTTCCCACTTTTAATATAATATGATTTTTAAAAATATAAACTTTATTTTATTAAGGGTAAACAAATAAATTAAAAAGTATTACTATTATTTTTAAAATGAACTAATAACAAAAATAAGTTATATGGAAGTATCAAACAGTCAAAGATCAAAAGTGTATTGCATCTACTTTTCAATAACTAAGTGGAAGCCAGTCAATAAAAAGGTACAACACTTTACACTAGAGTAATAATCTTTTAGTACGTAGAGGTAGTAATGATGATCACACGCATGCAAGTGGTTTTGAAGCCAGCTTGTGCGTACCTCAATTATTTAATTGAATATTTATTATTTTTTACTGATTTATTTTACCAAGATAGTATCCTACTCCGCTTGAGTGCACTTTGAATATTCGGTTGGAACTTATGTACATCTCAACTATTTCGGTGAATATATGCTATCTTCCATCATATTTCCTTATGTGGATGGTACCCGGCCCACTTTTGCATAATTTTTTACTGTTCCACTGAATGCCTACTACCTCCACAAATACATGTATCGAATAAGTTTGTTCATGACAACTTCGGCAGATGAAAAAAATTACTTAATATTTTTATTTCTACTAAAATTTAAACCCTAACTAATCTCTGTGATTCGAACTCATTTTATTAATCACTAACAACTTGTTTAGATGGTTGTTATCCATAGCATTATATCATATTGTTACTTTAAATACGATATTTTTTATTGTTACTTAAATTTTATTGTATCGTATTGTTAAATCCGTTGTTACATAACGATGAAATGTGCCACTTTATATATGTAACGACCGATTTGGTGTGATCGCGTCGTTACCTTGCATTTTTCTCTCAATCTCACCCTTCATTATTATTAAAGAATTTTATTTTACATTTACCTTACTTTTTTCTATAATAATTTTATCTTGTATCATAATTTTTGTTTATAATATTGCAAGTTTATTCTTCATATTGTTAATGAGTGATATCATGAAACGATGGCAAACGACAATCTATTCAGATATTGTATTTATCAAATGATATATTAATATAATACAATATAGTATAATACAATACATTATAAAATGATACGTAACAATCATCCTAACCAGCTGTAAGCTACAATCATGCAAGTAGAGGTGGGTAGTACCTTCATTTCCTACCAAACACGTTTTCCCCCATTTTCACAAATTATTTCCTTGGTTGTAAAATTCCAAGTAGTTTTCTACAATCTAATTAAGATATGGCATGTATTGCCATGTACAACCATGCATTAGTGTTGGTAGTTCGATGTCTCTATTCTCTTACCTTTTTAAGAAACTCTCCACACTCCAATTTAATTATAGAAATATGTGGAAATAGAAAGAAAGCATCTTATACTTCTCCTTATAACAAGCTTATTTGATATGATACCAAACACAACTCGAGAAAAAAAAAAGATTCCAAATTTCTCATGGCTTCCTTTCAATTATCTCTCACCAATCCCAAACACAAAAGAAACCATATTTTCCCGGAAGTTTTTCCTTTATATTGGAATACGTTTAAAGCCAAAACCTTTTCTTTCTCACGCAAAAAACTTTCACCAAAATTATCAAATGATCTTTCTTTAGAACCTTCATCTCTTTCTAGTTTAGCACCTAAGAATACTAAAATCCAACAATATGAAGAAGAGAAAGAAACCCTTTATGAAATGTGGAGAGAAATCCAAGGGTGCAAAAATTGGGAAGGTTTACTTGACCCTATGAACTCTAATCTAAGAAAAGAAATCATTAGGTATGGTGAATTTGCTCAATCTTGTTATGACTCATTTGACTATGATTCTCATTCTAAGTATTGTGGTACTTGCAAATATCAACCATCACATTTCTTTGAGAAATTCAACATGGTGAAAAAAGGGTATGAAATGAGGAGATATTTGTATGCAACTTCAAATATTAATTTGCCAAATTTCTTTCAGAAGTCGAAAAATAGTATGGTTTGGAGTCGACACGCGAATTGGATGGGATATGTAGCCGTAGCCACAGATCCCGAAGAAATCAAGCGCCTAGGGCGTCGTGACATTGTTGTTGCATGGCGTGGCACGATCACGTACCTAGAATGGATCCATGACCTTAAGGATATTTTGCACCCGGCTCATTTTCGCGATGATCCTAACATCAAGATCGAGTCAGGGTTCTTCGATTTGTACACTAAGAAAGAAACAAATTGTCACTATTGCTCATTTTCGGCTCGTGAACAAATTTTAGCTGAGGTTAATCGATTAATCGAGAAATATGAAGGTGAAGAGCTAAGTATTACAATTACAGGGCATAGTCTTGGTGCAGCATTGGCTTTGTTAAGTGCTTATGATATAGCTGAGATGAAATTGAACATTTTACATAATGGTAAGTCTATGATTAAAAGAATTCCAATTACTGTTTTTTCATTTGGTGGCCCTAGGGTTGGAAATCTTAAATTTAAAGAAAGATGTGAAGAGCTAGGAATTAGGGTTTTGAGAGTGATAAATGTGCATGATAAGGTGCCAGCAGTGCCTGGAATTATTACAAATGAGAAATTTCAATTTCAAAAGCAATTGGAAGAGACTATTTCATTTCCTTGGAGTTATGCTCACGTTGGGGTGGAATTAGCTTTGGACCATCATCATTCTCCTTTTCTCAAGCCCAATGGTGATTTGGGCTGTGCACATAATCTTGAGGCCCATTTGCACCTCGTCGATGGCTACCACGGGAAGGACCGCGCGTTTTGCTCTGCCACCGGGAGGGATATCGCGCTTGTCAACAAGGATTCTAGTTTCTTGAAGGAGGACTATGGCGTGCCGCCGTTGTGGTGGCAAGATGAGAATAAAGGCATGGTGAGGACTCCCGACGGGCGGTGGATGTTGCCGGAGAGGCCCATAATTGAGGCCCATCCACCTGATACGGCCCATCATTTTCAGCAAGTCCTTAAACTTGCTAGGGCTAGATTACATTTACCTTAGTTATATTTTTACGGGGTATTATCACTATTAGCCCGTGTCAGAAACTATTTACATTCGGTAGCCGAAAAATATATAATTTTTGCATATAAATTAAAATGTATATATATACAAAAAATATATTTTTTTCGGCTATTATCTTGAGAGCGGCTAAACAATGTCACTTTTCCTATTTTTGAACATTGAAAAATGTTGTGATGTCCAATCACTAATAAGTAACTAAGAGCTGTCTTTTTTAATTAAATTATTCTTGCTTGGTTTTATTATTGTGAAGTGAATATACATGTCATAGTGATGGGGTCCAAGTGATAATATAGCCAAAGAGATGTGTCTCTTTTAATTCTAATTTTTTTCTTCTACATTGGCTATTGAGTTTGATATTCGTACAAAAACAATCTGTCACAAGAAATCAAACGGGGGTTTTAAAAATGTCAACCAACTTTCTTTGTTCATTATTTTGTTAAAAAATATTAATCACTTGTTAGCCAAATGTTTGTTTTGAGCAAAGGGAAATAGCTATTTAATTGACATGAAGTTTATGCTCCACTCACAATAATTGAGAAATCTAACTTAAACAATTTTCAATAGTTGTATTTCACCGAATTTCATGAATAATAATAGAAAGATGAGTCATAAAAGAAGACAAGCCAGTAGTCAGCATAGACTCATATCAATTCTAGTTCCAAATTAGCTGAAGTTAAGGACTTGATAATAATGCAAAGAAAGTGAGTTTAACTTTTATATATTGCAGTGTAATGAATTTCCGAATTATCGTGTCACTTAAAAAATTATTCCATATAACTGTCCATAAAAAATAAAATTAGTAACTCAAAAAATCCTAAAAATAAGACACGCAACTACTGCAACAAATTAAATTACACTGATGAGTAAGTTCTTTACAGTTTTAGCATATATAAGTTAGATTGGAATGAGTTAAAACTAAACAACTACAATACTCTCTAACCATCGTATTATGTGTACCAGGTTATAAATAGTAGAAAACTATTGCCATTTGCTCACTTAAAAATACAATTGATTGAGCTTAGCTTTCCTAACTATCTACTAGTAATAAACAAATTTATTCGAGATAGCTAGTAAATGGGGCTAGTTAATACTACAACATTGCTTGGTAAATGGGACTACAATTTATGGCGCTTGATATTTGTGTAGTGTCAAAATCAGGTATGCCTAATTTAGTGGGCTCGAGGAACCGCTTCAAGAATAAGATCGAAAAAGGTTGGGCTCGAGCCCGATGGCGGAGGTCGAACCTCGAAGATTGAAGTATCCGATGAATATCAAGGCCAGCATGACCAACCTCGAGATAATGTTGTTTTGGTTTTGTAACGGATAAAGCAAGATTCCCGCAATGGCCCAAAGATCAAGGCGTAAATTCCGGAACGAGTTCGTACGAATTCGTACTAGGCGGTTAGACAATTGACCAATTAGATTCCTTACTAAAAACGGAAATGTACCTTATTTAGGACTCCCCTATTGTATAAAGGGGAGCTCATTCATTTGTAAAGGCATCAATCATTGACAAAGGAATATACGCTCTTACTTTCTTGCTCATCACTCATCAGAATTGTCATTTGACCTTGTTGTTCTTACTTTACTGTGCTTATTAATATACCTCGAGACCATCGTAGCTCGAGGTTGAGACTTGCTCGCATGCTGGTTTGATTCAACTTACTTCCTTAATTTATACGTTTGTTTTCTTGGTTATCAGTTAATATTTGACCAAATCACGTATCTTTAAGACCACAATGAAAATTTAATTGTTACTCGGATTCTAGGGTAAACAGCTTGGCACCCACCGTGGGGCCTAAAGATAATAGTGATTGTTTCAGTGCTGATTTTGATAACACACGTTATTTTCATACTTGTTCTTGTCAAGAATTTTTTGTTTTCAGATTAAAACATGCCAAACTCACAAAATGCACATGTACACAGCAATGATGGTCTTGGATTTAATGGGGAAAATGATAACGTAGTTGCTCCAGGAGATGGTGTGCCACCGCTTAACCCTGGGGAAATACCGATTACAAAACCAGTCGATGTCAGTTTGCACATTGCTTTGAATGCGGACTTAGGCGCAAACCTCGGAGGAAGTGTACACATGGAAGCTCGACCTGGTGGACAAGGAACACAGGGTGCAGAAGACGGGGGAGTGAGCCTTCAGGTAATATTCGAGATGTTACAAGCTCTGCAGGTTGCTATCGCTCAGCTACAAAGTCAACATAAAACTCCGAGTGTGGTCGAACCAGAATCACTCGCAGTACCGAGTCGGTGCTAGAAAGGTCGAACGATAACAGATTAGGGACTGACCCTACAATCATGAAAATGCTCGAAGAGCTCACCAAAAGAATCGAGTCGGGAGAAAAGAAGATCGAAGATAATGACAAAAAGGTGGAGACATACAACTCTCGAGTTGATCAGATACCGGGGGCACCCTCGATATTAAAGGACTTGGATTCAAAAAAGTTCGTGCAGAAGCCTTTTCCTCAAAGCGCGACTCCGAAGCCCATTCCAAAGAAGTTCTGCATGTCGGATATACCTAAATACAACAGTACCATCGATCCTAACGAACATATCACTACATACACGTGGGGATAAATAGGAATGACTGGGAAGACGATGAGACCGAGTCCGTCTTTTTGAAAAAAATTGGGGAAACTCTATCAAAGGGAGCAATGATTTAGTATCAAAACTTGCCACCGAACTCCATTGATTCATTTTCCATATTAGTTGATTCTTTTGTGAAGGCGCACGCCGGGGCCATAAAAGTTTCAACAAGGAAATCAGATGTTTTCAAGGTAAGACAGAGACAATGACATGATGAGGGTGTTTGTGTCCCGATTTCAAATAGAGCGAATGGAGTTACCACCAGTTACGGATGATTGGGCCGTTCAAAATTTCACACAAGGGTTGAACGAGCGAAGTTCAATAGCATCATGACAGTTGAAGCAAAATCTGATCAAATATCCTGTTGTTACATGGGCAGACATACATACTCGTTATCTATCAAAGATCAGGGTGGCAGAAGCGCCGCAGTTATTGGAGTATAATTTCAGTGTTGATGCATCGGGGATTGTATCGGCTATCAGAAGAATCAAAGACACCAGGTGGCCTAGACATATGCAAACTGATCCTTCTCACAGAAACCCAAACTTGATATGTAAATATCATGGTACACATGTACATAGGACCGAAGATTGCAGACAATTGAGGGAAGAGATAACTCGATTGTTCAACCAATCATCTTCGAGAGTTTCTCAATGATGGGGCTAAGAATCACTTCAGGGAAAGAGACACCAACAGAAAACATGAGCAAGAAGAATCTCAACATGTTATCCACATGATCGTCGGCGGGGTCGACATCCCACGAGGACCTGTCTTCAAGTGGACCAAATTATCAATTACAAGGGAAAAATGGAACCGAGATTACATGGAGCATCCAAGAAACCACTGCAGATAAAAGTGAGGGCGTCATGCAATGCATAGTCAAAATATAGAAAATTACTGGGGAAACAGCCCCACTTACGGTCGAAGTTCCATTTTTCTGGGAACGACATTTTCTCTTCGAGGATGATGTCGTCGGTCCTCACTCGAATGAATCGGCTCATCCAGCCCCGATATTTATCCTCTTCATTGCTGGCAAAGAAGGACTTGGTTAACCGGCGTTGGAGCTTAATCAACCCTTGAAAAATTTGAGGCCGGTACAAGCGGATAAGATGGTTGAGAGTGAGCTCGAGCCCCTGGCCTTCCTGGAAAAGTAGCGAAGCATGATCACTATTCTCCAGAAAGAGGGGTGGATCTGACCGAGGGTGACTTGATATCTTTTACATAAGTCGTTCACAATTGGATCGTGGGGACCCAGTGTGAAGGGGTACGTGTTAGGAACCCATCCATGTGGGTGGTAATGCTCTCCTCGCGGGTGAGTATCTGTACCATGACCACATCCCCCTTGCCACAATCTTTTTTCATGGCGTCAAGGTGTTTCTCCGTTATCGAGCAAATATACCTCGATGCATGTTCACATCGGCCAGGAACCGCGGGAGGATTTTCAACGTTGAAATCTTTCTTTAAGGTGTAGGCACCGGGAACAATCTCGTGAAGGGTCGGCGTCTTGTCACTGGCCGGACGGGAAGAAGAGGAGGACGTTTTCTCTTTTTGGGGAACGTTTTTTGAAGTTTTCACCATTACTTCAGGTTAAAAGAAGCGGAAAGAGACGGGGTTTGATGATTTTTGGCACTAAAGGGGCGAAGAAGCAAGTAACGAAGGAGAGAGAGATGAAGAGATCAATTGCAAAGAGGAAGTAAAGTCCTTAATCGAATGAGGGACCCTGTATTTATAGGCAAGCGACGATGTTCCAGTGGCATTAGTGGTCGACCACTACTGGCACGCATTTAATGTTTTGGGGAAGCGAATTGACGGGACGTTTCAGTCACCTCGAACGCTTATGTCATGGGGATGACGTCATCATTAGGGACTCCGGAAACCCGAGGCTCAAATCGTTTCTTATCATTTTATTCTAAGAAACGCGGGGACTATCTGTCTACGGTCAAAATCAAATATGCCCGATTTGGTGGGCTCAAGGATTCACTTCAAGAATAAGACTGAAATAGGCTGGGCTCGAGCCCGATGGCGGAGGTGAAGCTCGAAGATCGAAGTATCCGATGAATATCAAGGCCAGCATGACTAACCTCGAGATAATGCCATTTTGGTTTTGTAACGGATAAAGCAAGATTCCCGCAATGGACCACAAATCAAGGCGTAAATTTCGGAAGAGGTTCGTACGAATTCGTACTAGGCGGTTAGATAGCTATCCAATTATATTCCTTACTGAAAACAGAAATGTACCTTATTTAGGACTCCCCTATTATATAAAAGGGAGCTCATCTATTTGTAAAGGCATCAATCATTGGCAAAGGAATATACACTCTTACTTTCTTGCTCATCACTCATCATAATCGTCTCTTAACTTTATTGTTCTTACTTTACTGTTCTTATTAACATACCTCGAGGCCATCATAGCTCGAGGTTGAGACTTGCTCGCACGCTGGTTTGATTCAACTTACTTCCTTAATTTATACGTTTATTTTCTTGGTTATCAATTAGTATTTGACCAAATCACGTATCTTTAGACCACAAAGCAAATTTAATTGTTACTCAGATTCTAGGGTAAACAATATTCAAAACAACTATATCTAATGGAAGCCACTTTATAAACTTTAGTTAGTCCAATTTATCAAATTCATAACGCTTAATATTCTGTCATTATAGCACAGTTCATAATATTATTCGATAAACAAATACCATTAGAAAAAAAGTATAGTTCATAACACTATCTGGGAAGTCAAATAAGGTTGTTTTTTAATTATATTTATTGCAAATAGATTTTAAATAGTTGAGATTGTTAACAATTTTGACTAATAGTACTTTTTATGTAGTTTCTAAATATGTGAATATTATTTCAAAAAATTTAAAGAGTTTATATTTAAATTCACATCGAAAAATTAGTCAATTTGACTCTCATATTTATGAATGTTCAAACAAATTAAAACGGAAGAAGTATGTCTTACCAATTGAAGGGGGAGCATACAGAATAAGAAATGAGTAATAGTGGGACCCTAGTCAAACCAAAACTAAAGTAATTGATTCTATTTTATTTCTGGCTTTTAACTTTTGTAATATTCTACAAGAATATAGAATAAGAAATGAGAAATAGTGGGAATCTACCGACTTGAACGGAGCATGGCATTAACTTTTGTAATATTCTAATTCCAAACTTTATTACTACTCATACCTACTTAATACAGAAGGAGTACCAATTTTTTGAAATGGTGAAAATTCCTATGTGGAGCAGGTGCTTGATTGACAGGGGTGGTAATTTGAGCCCAAATTCATTTAATCCGTCCAATTCATCTAAAGATTAATGGGTTGATTTACAAATATTTTAGCTTATGAGTCTATTTGGACTGAGCCCAAGTTAACACATTATTTTTTATAACTTATTTTGACCCATATAAGCAAGTCCAAATACAACCCATGAAACTCGTCCAAATACAAAGAGATCTCAACCCAAAAAATTAAAAATAAAAAAAAAAGCAAAAATTTTTTTTAAGAGGATTTTCGCACGGGTGGAGGGTTGGCGGTGGTGGTAGGAGATGGGAAGGTGAAGCAAAAAAACAAAAAAACAGAAAATTGAAAAAAAAAAATAAAATTTAGGTAACTGAGTAAATTTCTAGATAAGTTATTTATTTGTTTTTCTGTACCACTCACCCCCTCACCCTACCCCTCCCCCTATTTTTTTTGTAATTTTATTTTCTGCTTTTTTGTTTTCTTGCACCACCCACCCACCTCCGCGCAAATTCCCTCAAATTTTTTTTAAAACTTTTTTTTGTATTTTTAATTTTTTTGATTTTTGTTTCTTCGTTTTTCTGCATCACCCACCCACCCCAACTCCCCTTCCTAGCCTCGCAAAATATTTTTCAACTTACACATTTTAAGGTAAAAAACCTTTTTTTTTTACAAGATGAGCTTGGTTCTAAAACATGGGTCAAGTTGGACGGGTTGGGCTATGACCCATTGTTTAGCCCATCTTGACCCAACCCATCTTAGCCCAAGTACACTTTGAGCTGGGTTGGTAATGACCCATTTATTAACCTAACCCATCTTGACCCGCCCAAATTCGACCCAACCCGCCCATTTGCCACCCCTATTGATTGGAGAGGATAAAAAAAGCACACTATCAAATCAAACCATAATCTTTTTCTTTACGTGGCGAAATTCGAGAGTGAAAATCTAAACTCGAGAGGAACGATTAGGCTCATATTCTATTCTTTCAGCAATACTTATAGACAAAGTACTTCATTTCAGATCAATTCTTTGCTGCAATCACTTCGATGCATCCCCTTGATAAAAAACTATTTTTTTTATGGATCAATGAGAAAAGGGGCTCGACGGGCAAGAAGAGGAGTATATCAGGAGAGAAGCAAGGGCTCCGGTAGTAACATGTATGTTAAGCCTTATCGCTCTGGCCATTGTACGTTTTGATTATAGTACGGTATTGTCATATCCGAATATAGTGTCTCAAAAAAAGAGTAATCTGGTACACTAAGCTCCCGTTATGCGGGGAGGGAGTCCGAGGAAGTGCTGGACTATAAGGGTCATTATATGCCGCCTTACCCTAGAACCGAATTTGATATTACCATTCTAGCAAAGCTCTGTATAACATATTTCTTAATGAAAATGATGTATAACAAAAGTCTACTCATTTAAAGGAAAAGAACAAATGGAAACCAACGGAAAGTAAACAGGAAAAGGATAGCTAAGACAACGAGGCGGATGTCTAATTCCACCCCAACCCCTTACGATGCACGTGACTTTTCCGCTATACGACTAATATTTCGATACTCCTCACACAACGACTCCATCATATCCACGCTTGTGCTTCCCCGTGTAACTCACGCGCCGCTGTACTTTTACCTCTGCGGACTTCCCAAAGTTTGCTAGTCAATAGCCTCTCTTTGGACTACTAGATCCTTTTAGGCAATCTTTTCTTTTTTTGTTTAAATATATGTTGATAGAATAATATTTTCTTATATTTAATATAATTTAATTTCAAGATTTTTATTTTATGAGTTTTCTCATATCTTCTTGATATACTAATTTTGTAGTCATAAAAATATATTATATATTTTCGTAAATTTGTTTAAGAGTTTCTTTTTGTTTTGAATCTCGTGTTTAGTAGAAAAGATTCAGTAAAATGAAATGGTGGGAGCACTACTTTATCTTCCATTTTAAGTGGCACCTTATTGTTTAGTTTTTGAAAAAAAAAAAGTGTGCAATATCTTTCTATATTTAAAAGTTTAATTTCAAACTTTTCATTTAAATGAAATATTTTTATTGTTATAAGAATCTTATGATATATTTTTTTAGGTCACAATTTTAATGGTACTTTTAATATGTATTAATGACTTTTTTCTTAATTTCCATATCGAATTAGACACTATTATGTAAAATAAAAATATGGAGAATTCTTTTTTATTTATAAATAACGTAAAACTACTTGCATTTAAATCTTTTTTAAGAAGTAAATCATATAAATCTTTGATACATTTTATGATTGTATTTCTTTTTTAAGCAGTAAATTATAAAGTCTCGGATTTAAATTTTAGCAAAGGCAAAAATCTAGGTGATTTCTTTTTATGTGTTGATGCCTTCCAAAGTTGGTAAGCGTGGTATCCACCTCTATTTGGTGTGCGCGTGAGCTTACTTCCCTATTTTTTCTTCCTCATAAAAACCTAAAACTCACATTAAACACATCTCCCACTCTGTTGTGCAAACCATACTACTAAACGTTCACTCACCTATTCAGATAGAAAAAAAAAACAGTATATATAAACAGCAGCAAAAGATCAAACAGCGAAAAGGCATTAACCCCAAACACAATCAAACATGCCGATCGCCGCCGCCGCCGCCGCCGCCGTCAACTTCCCCCCGACGACAACACGCTACAGCGGCACATTCGCCTCACCACCTTCTTCACTATTCCGCACCTCCGTTTCCGTTTCTAACGCCGTCAACACAACGACAGCTCGTGTTACTTCTCTCTCGTTCTCCATGAATTCCCGCCCTAATTTCACCGCCAGCCGCCGCACATTCCTACTCTTATCCTTCGCTGCTTCTGGCGGCAGCGGTGGAGACGATAATTTCAATGGAGGTAATGGAGGCAGCAGCGGAAACGGCGGAGGTGGCGGCGGTGGTGATAACGAGGAGAGCGGCGATCAGAAAAACAATAAAAAGGAAGCTTTGATGGCATTGACGGAGGCAGGTAACTCGCTGTTTTTACCTCAAAACTCTATATATACAGTGATTTTTTTTCTTCAAATAAAAAAAAAAAATACATATATTAGTTTGGACCGATTTAAAATCCTGAATTCCTCTCTGTCGTGCAATCATTTAAATTGGATTTAAGTTATATATGCGGACTGTATATTTTTTTTCTTTATACTATCCGTGTATTTTAGCCAGTGATTGTAGTAGTTACCTTTTTATTAGATTACCAATTAATGCTTATAATTTATCTGATTGTGTAATTTTTTTTTTACACTTTAAGTGCATTTAACTTAAACTCATTTAAATTTTGGATCCGTATCTGCTTCTGTAGGTAGGTCATTGGAGAGTTTGCCGAAGGATATGAAGGCAGCGATAGAGGATGGGAGAATACCTGGATCCATAGTATTAAGGTTCTTTGAGCTAGAAAAATCTCCATTATTGGCATGGTTGCTTCAATTTGGAGGGTTTAGGGAGCGGCTTTTGGCAGATGATCTTTTCTTAGCTAAGGTTGCTATGGAATGCGGCGTTGGTATATTCACCAAGGTTGGGAATTTGCATTTAGCACTTCAATTTTTGAAAATTGACTAGGTTCCACCCTAAAGTTCAATGCTTTTTTTCTTATTTGGGCTTGATTTTAAAAATATTTGCTACCTGCCTGTACTTTCTGACACATATTTAGGCGATTTTCTAGCCAAAAGTGAGCGCAAACTTAAAGGACCAAAACTACTCAGAAGTATATGTAAGGGACCATTTTGAACCTACCCCTAAATATAAGAGACTCTTTTTTTTTCTTCATTTTTCTGTACTATGTTGTCATGCTGAAATGGTAAAAATTGTAATTTTACTATAGTTTCTAAATGTCGGGTCCATTATCAAAGGGTGAGTTTATTTAAGTCATGTAACTTTGGAAGTTGGTCAAAATTGATTTTAGTTATGGATGGATGAGGTAATATTGATTGTCCTTTTTGACACATTTGTAGTGATTTCCTAGATGGGAGACATACTATAGGATGGAGAATTTTTAAGTTTTAACTGCTTTGACGAATATAATATGGAAGAACTAGAGACTTTTACGCAAAAGTTAAGATTGCTGCAAGAGGGTAGAGTTGTTGGGAGTAAAGATTGAAATTTTGGGAAGATATTTGTTAATTTGGCTATTGTCTGTTTGCTGAAGTGTTGGAGTCGATCAAGAAACCATCATTGGGAGAGATTATCAGCAGATGAGCACTGACTCGTAATAAACGAATAACAAAGGAGATTTATTGAGCTCAAATCATGTGTTTATTTTCTCTCGTTTAACTTTTAGGATGCATTCTTCTTGAAGCACACTTGGGTTATGAAGAAAAACGTTGTACTTGAGGATTTTCTTTTTTTTATTTTTTATTTTTTTTATTTTTTTTGAAAAATATGCCTTTTTCTTTCATTGTTTGTGTTTGATATTAAGACTTTGCTGGTATTTTGATGTTAAGACTTTAGTTAAACCACATTTGGGGTGAGAAAGGTGAAATCCTACTCTAGAAAAAAATTAAAAATTACTTCTTTTTTTATGAGTAATAAGAACTATCCGGGAATTGTTGACAATAGGAGTAAGCTTACCATGTAGGAGAGCAAGATGATGAAAAGTGGGGAGTGCTTTGTGCTTTACTTGCAACCTTTAAAAATTTATTGAACCAGGGGAAGTCTACAAGTCTTTGTTTATCTCTTTCCCTTCCTTCAATCTTTGTTCTTTAAATAATAGTCAAAACATCTAGTTTCTAGATGCTTTCCAAGAATCCTTTCAAGTCCTTAACGTCCTCTGTGGCCATGCTAACGATAAGAATATTTGAAGTTTTTCTTTAGTTATAATGGAACATCGGGTTTCCTAACTTTTATTTTATGTATGTTATGCTTGGTAAAATGTTATGTCTGTTTACTTATCAGGTAAGATGAAATTTAATGAGAGTATTGGATTCAGCCTCTCTTTTCTCTTTGTTGTAAAGCGGGGGTTGGGTTTAAGCTGGATAGCCATGAACTCTGGTTGCACCGACCCCTCATCCAGTTGCAGTTTTTTGAGAGTCTTTGAGGGTTGGGATCGGGGTGGAGATGTTTCAGCGGGGTATTTCAAAGGTTGTTTCATGGGCTTCTTATATGGCCAAAACTGGATTTCCCTGAGTGAGCTTCAACTTCCTATTTTTATTGATAACCATAGTGTACGGGCCAGCTTGCGTACACCGCGACTAATTCCATTGGTACCTACTACCTCCCACAAATACAGGTATCGGGTAACTCTGTTGGACAGATGGGAAGAAATCACCTAGTGTTTTTTGCCTAAGCAAGGATTTGAACCTAAGACCTTATGATTTTCAACCCACTTCATTGACTACTAAACCACTCCCTTGGTTGCAAGTTAGCTTCAACTTCTTTACAGTGAGAAAGAAATACATAGAAAAAGAAATTATACTCGTATAGACTTAACCAATATAGTTTCATGTGACTAGTCATAGAAGCATTTGGAGCAGCTATGAGAAACTTGGTTCTCATGGTCGATAATTTTTATGTCCGATAAAGGACTCTTTTTCTTGTGCAAGCATGAAATTGCTTCATCTTTGCTTTAAGAAGTGGGAAATTCCAAATTCATTGCTGTGGATTATGTTTTCTGTAGTGCTAGAAGGCAATCCTCATTGGCTGAATCCTCTTTTTGTCTTGGTCGCTTGCCAAAGTCTAACTGCTATATTTTCTTCTCTGAATTCATGTTCCCTTTCAGGCGTGCATAATTTACCAACCTTTGTCCCGCACATATTGCTTTTCTTATGGGATAGGTCTACTTTATAATTTTTATATTTTTTATATTGGTGTCTACTTTATTATCTCTATTACTATGGCTTGTAATGTTACCATACTTGGCTAAGCTGGAGATCCATCTTTATATTTTTGGGCGTATGGGTCCATAAGAACTTGAGTCGACAGCATTATGGCTTTTCATTGTGCTGTATAGGAAAATTTATTGCAAATGTTCCCAATCACCCAATTAACAGGGACTCCATTCCCATAGATCTTGAAAGTCCAGCATGATAGGCTGCTTTGCCTGTTCTTGGCGAACAAAGAGAAAAACAATGTTATGTTACTTTTTCGTTGCAGATTAATTTCATGTTGTCTATATCTGTTTATGTATGAAAATTGAGATTCTTTCTCTGTGCTTTTAATTGGTAACTCATTTTTCACCTGTGCGCTACAGCAAATTGCTGTTACTCTCCTGCTGTCAAAATAGTACGAATATTTGTTTGTTACTTAATCTGCTTTATTCCAGACTGCTGCTGAGTATGAGCGCCGCCGGGAAAACTTTTTTAACGAGCTGGAAATTGTTGTGGCAGATGTGGTACGTTGCTCTTCTTCTGATTGCTAATTTATACATCTGTTTTCATTTTGATTTTTTTTTTTTTTTTGCTTGTAATGCGATGGAAAACAATATTTTCTTCCATGCGGACCTATTTTTGCTTCCTCTGATGTTATGCTGTGATAATTATTGAACTTTCATGGAGGCCGTCACTTTCGCGGGAGCATGTTCCTTTTATCCATATATGTTGTATTTCCAAAAACTTTTTTTTTCCTTAAGTTCAGCTTTCTTTAAAGTAGCTCAAATTCACTGCCCGAAACATTTTCCATTTACCTTGGACAAATAATTGATGTTTCTCTCCAAGATGTCATGTATCCTTGGTTAATAAAAAACTTGGATTTTAAATGGCAAATGATTGATGATTCTCTCCAAGGTGTTGTTTAGCCATTGTGAACGAGAAACTGATATTTTCATGGACAGTCACCGATGATTGTCTCCAAGGTATTGTTAATCCTTGGTAAGTGAGAAGGTCAGGTTTTAAGAAGTTCTACATATCGTTTTGTCAATACATTTACTTCTGAAGAAAATGGTGCACTTCCTCAATGAGGTTGAGCTGCAGAAATCCATTCCTTTCACTGCAACTTTTGTTTTTAGGAAGAAGGAAGATAACAACGCACTCTTTATGGACCAAATATTTCTCTAGGTCTTACAGTTGTATCATTGATATCTAGCCTTTATTCTGCTTAGGTGATGGCCGTAATAGCAGATTTCATGCTCGTCTATCTTCCTGCTCCTACTGTTTCTCTCCGACCACGAATGGCAGTTGATGCTGGACGAATTGCCAACTTCTTCTACAACTGTCCCGATAATGCCTTTCAGGTCATTAATGTTTTTCATGTTAAATTTTATTCAGGTCATAAACACTGGGTTGTACGTTATGAAAGGCTAAAGAACAAAATTTCACTTGCTATTATTTACAGATGGCCCTGCCTGGAACATCGTATTCATTGTTGCAAAGATTAGGTGCAATAGCGGTATGTAATTCTTGTCTTACTTCATGCTTCATTCTAGGGAACTAAAACTTCAAGAATGAACTATTGACTAATAACTGGTTTTGATTGGATCAAATTTGTAGCGCAATGGGAGTAAACTTTTCGCTGTTGGAACCGCCTCTTCCCTGGTAATGTTCAACTTTTCAATTTTTCGTCTTAGATGTGTTTGTGCTGAGACTTTTTCGTCTTTGCCTTTATCCATATATGTTACAAATGAACTCATTGTTGGTGTCGATTGTTTTTCTTTAAAGACCCTATCATCATTCAACCTTTTAGTGATGTGCTTGTGAGGTCATTATTATTTTTGAAGTGTTAAGTAAATTTTATTGCTCCATCAGTAAGGATGTGCTGTAGCTGTACATATTGAGCAAAAATAAAATTAATCCAATCTGTAGTCTTGTAAGGATTCTATGAGGTCTAAAACTAGTTCTGCTTCATCTACTAGTTCCTCTTTACCCCAAAAGAAAACAACAGTATACAATTGTACAATTGAGCTTATTTTGTAAGGAATTGACTGTCTTGAAAACCTCCCATGTTCCTTTCCTTCCATATTATCCACCATATGTATTGGGGGGATTGTGTTCCACCATTTTGTCTTTCCTCGAGTCCCTTTCCTGTTCCAACATTTCAACATTTATTCTGTAGTCTTAGGATAACCCAATGAAGATTTAGAATGTTGAGGAAGAGCTGCCATAGTTGGTCTGCTGTAGGGCAGTTGTAGAAAGAGGTGGCTAGCACTTCCAGGCTTCTCACCACATAAGTAGCATTTGCTAACCAGCAAAATTCCCCTTTTGAGGTCATTGTTGAAAAACTTCTTATCATATAGCATGCAAAAGGTTCATAATCATTTAACCTTCAGCACATACCACACACTCCAAGTTTCTGACACTCTTGGGCTCTTTCCTGATAACAAAAGTTTTTGAAAAAGAATACAGGGGTGTTTAGTGTTTCATTCCCCTATAAGTAATTGCTTCGTTGTTGTCCAATGCCTCAACTTTGGTTGACCATCTCTTGATGCCCTAAAAGTTCCTATATTTTGTGCCTATGTACGCTCTACTGTTTTCTTATTGGGCTCAAGGCACTGGGTTTCTTCCTGCATAACTGGTGAATAGTGACTTTAAGATTTCAACTATGACCCAATTGAGCTATCATACTAAGCAAGTGAACTAATTTTAGAATGACAATGTTTTACACAGCCCATTGCACCATCAAACTCTTAATAATTAACAAATACTAGAAATATGACGCTTGACTTTTGTTTTGAGCTAGTTTTTCCTAAGGAAAACTTGCTCTGAGAAAAGCTGAAATTTGAGAAAAGCTGAAACTTTTCTCATGCCAAAGTGTAAGAGGCAACACTATTTGCGGCTTTTGTATAAAGCCACAGAATGGCTAGAAATTTTGAAGAGTGTATGTGGATGGCTATATAGCACGCAACCTGGGGTTTATTCCTTATGCTGAGACTGAGCTTAGTTGTAATGCACAAATGGATCTCACTCACAGCAGCCTGGTTTAGAACTTTTATCCTAAGATAAATGATAATCGCATTGACCCAAGATAATGTTGAAAGTTTTTGGAAGGGAAACAGGCAATTTTTGGACTTGAATCACTTCACTGTCCTGTGATTATTGTTTTTGACATAACCTCTGTCATTAGTCCGCAAAAGAGTTATGGATTCTATATTAGAATTTTTATTTAACTTCACTTCAAACATATCACTAATATTTTCGTTCTTGTCTTTTGTTGAATATTGTTTTCTTTCTTGGACAAAATTCTTTGCGCAATGATAGGGGTCCTAGAGGTACCTAAATGAAATTAATTTCTTTTCCACCAGGTTGGCACAGTAGTGACAAATGCAGTACTAAATGCTAAGAAGGCTGTTAATAAGTCCGAAGAGGTGGAGACTTTGCCTGTTCTTTCAACCAGTGTAGCTTATGGTGTTTATATGGCAGTTTCTAGCAATCTTCGGTAAGTGCTTAGATGAGCATGATCACTTAATCATTTGTGTTTCAGCTATTTTATCAAAATTTTATATTGTTTTTGGTCCTAAGAAGCAAAATAGAAGCTCTAGTCCGGTAACGCTTATTTTCATTTTTGCATAATTCCGCATTCTTTCATGTAGTAGTCCAAAAGATATTCCTCCAATATAAGCATTTTTCTGAATGGAATGGAATGTCACTGGTTACAATTTTGTAATGTATCATGCAACGTACCCTTTTACTTTCTAAACTTAGAATCCAGAGAAATCATCTCCTTTTCCTCGGTGCGGTACAGCTTTTCTGATGTAGCTTGCGTGCAGAGAGTATTGCTCATCGTTCGAATGAATACAGTTTTGATGTTTCAGGGCTCCAGTGCAGGCATTTGTCTTCCACCCCCTCGCCTATTATCCCGGGAGGGGCTGTTATTGTTTTGTCAGGGATCGATTCTGATCTGTCTGAAAACACAGAGTCTAGACATCTAGATATTAATATTGTCAACCCAATCCAATTACACCCCCACAACCCTGCCATTACATTTAATGGGCACATTTCTTCTTTCTCAGATATCAAGTAGTGGCTGGTGTAATTGAGCAACGAATTTTGGAGCCCATGCTACACCAACACAAGTTGCTGTTGAGTGCTATGTGCTTTGCTGTGCGAACAGGCAACACATTCTTGGGTTCACTATTGTAAGATCCTTCACTTCTTTCATAAACACTACAATTGCCTCATATTCCTTAAACTTTTGAATCACATAACAAAAACTCGACAATTGGTTTACAGGTGGGTTGATTATGCTCGTTTGATCGGAATTCAAAAGGCTCACGACGAAGTTCCTATCCAAAAGGCTCAGGAAGTTGAGTCATAGGTGCATTCACTTGGTTTTGAATTCCAAAATGTCGATGTTTGCTTGTTAGACCATTTGACATGAAGTAGGTTAGCGGGAAATGATTCGTTCTAGCAGAGGGTATAGACCTAGCATCTTCTTAGGCCTCTCAAGTATTTATACGTGTATCGTAGTTTGAAGACCTTATGATGTTCCTTTTGGGTTGAGATATCTTCTGGTAAGTTTTTGCTTGAAATTTTCTATCTATTCTGGTACTTGATAAGTACCAACTACAGGATTGGATTCTGATTGTAAATCGAATGCAACTTCCATTTGAGCAGATTCATAATAAGCACACAGTTTTTTTTTGCGCTTGGATACGTATTGATGATATGCTTTCCTGAACATGAACAGACTTATTGCAGTTTAATCTCATTATGCTTTATATTAGTGTTCATATTAATGTTTAATGAGTTTGTTTTCCACTACTAAAAAGTACAATAACAATTATACTCTTTAAAGTTAATTAGTAAACTTTGCCCTTCATAAGATAGATGTAAGATCTGCGTATACATTATCCTCTCCGAATCCCATTTGTGAGATTTCATTGAATTTGTTGTTGTAGTAAACTTTGGCAAAGATGTGGTGGAAAAAAAAGTAGAATCTTCGAATATGATAAAATTGACCCATTTCTTGTTTAGTGAGGTATAATTCCAAAATTTTGTGTCGAAGGTCAGTAGGTAGTAGAGTTTTCCTCATGTCCTTATCGGTAGTGTTAGTATTACTCTTATTTTTTCTTGCTTTTCTATGACTATTTCATTACTGTATCTTTGTTGTTTAGACTGTGCTCCTGTCCTGAGCTGGAGGTCTATCTGAAATAACCTCTTTACCTGTACAAGATAGTGGTAAGACTATGCACGCACTACTCTCCATGGATTGTTGTTGTTTGTTTTGAAGTGTTTACGAGTTGGTTAGTTTGTACTAAAAATTTAATCAGTATTACTATTTACCAAATGAATAAAATCAGTAGTCCGTATTACACTATTTAATATGACTAGACATTTAGTTACTTAACAGAGAATTACTTGCTTCAAAAAATACTAATCCTTACATTATCTTGTTATGCACGGTGGATAGTCTTATGAAAAAGACGATCGGGGCCTGCTTGACCAACCGCCAAGATTCAATTACAAGAAATTTCCAGCTTAAAGAAACAACGTTTGACTTGCTTAATTTGAAGATGTGCCACATGAGTCTAGGAGCTCTAAAAAGCAACCTTCACTTATAAAATGTATATTTTATTTTAATTAGAAAAGAATATGCTGATCTAGCTAATTATTTTTTTTAACTTATTTGCTTTTCCAGATTTAGTTTAATCCATGTTGAACTCAATTAATTTACTCATTGATTAAGACTTTTCGAGTTAAAGCAACATGATTAATACTACTTAGGCTTCATTTGTTTTCACTTAATGGAGGTCTGAATCTTAATCATCTAGGTCTCAAATATTAAGTGCGTTTGTTTTAAAGTCTGAATCTTAATTATTCAGATTTTAATCATTAAGTGTGTTTGTTTTTTTTACTTCACAACCACTTAATGGGTCTGAATAAGTCTGTATGATTAAGATCTATAACAGAGACTTAATTTCATTAAGACGCTATCACATATTCATTATTAACTACCGCCATCGCCTACCGTTATCAACCACCACTACCACCATACTCAACCACCACCACCACCTCCACCACCACCACGCCACCATCGCCTACCATTATTAACTATCACTATGCCACCTCCACCACCTCCACCACCACCACGCCGCCATCATCCTCAATCATAGCGACTACCATTATCGGCCATAACCACCCACTATCCCCACCACTTCGACCGCCATATATCATTCTCACCCACAATCAGCACTCATCCACCTCAACTACCACAACTGACCACCCTATCACCATCAACAACCACAGCTAACACTGCCCATTATTATAACATACCACCACCGACCCACCACCTTTCTCAGTCATAACTACTACCACCACCCGCCATTATTAACTATCACCACCCACTACCATCATCCTCAATCAGAATCACCACCACTACCAATCACTACTAGCATGAACAACAATCATCAACCAAAACTACCACCAATCACCGCCTCTAATCGGCATTCGCCGGTTAGCCATCACCACCACTAACTATCATATTTTAAAAAATTATATATTTTATTGATAGAATATTAGATTAATTAGTATTTCATTTGAATTTTATGTTTATTAATTTTTAAATAAAAATAAGTTTTATACATTCAGATGTTAAAAATCAGGCAATCTTAATTATTTCTATTCAAATCTTAATATATATCTTAATATATTCAGATGTGTATTCAGATTCAGATGTCTTAATCTTAATACACATCTTGATATTCAGATGTGTATTTAGATTCAAACGTCTTAATCTTAGAAAAAACAAATGAGGAACCTAAGTACTTATATATATACGTTTAAGAGCTGGGAAAAATTACGATACACACTTTCCTTTTCACATGATCTTATCAACTATTTTATGATATATAGAAGTTATAATATGATTATTACTTCTTCTATCCCTATTTAATTATATGACGCCCCGTTCGGATTCAATCTTCTTGATTTTGTCGGACATATAATTTTTATAAAAATATAAATTTCACATATTTTAAAACTACATAAAGTACTATGAGTTACGCTAATTAATAATCCAAATATGTAAAGACATATTAGAAAATTGCGCTAAAAAGAAACGTTGACTCCTGAGATCCGCAATGCTACATAAATTGAGATGGAAAGAGTATTTTTTTTGGGAAAGAATATGTTAGACGTCAGAAACTACAAGATGCAATATTTAACTTTTAGCAAACGTATTTTTCTATTGTTTTGAGTGTTGGGATTAGAGATATTAAAGTTCGTCTTAGTTTTAATCATAGAGTTCGTCGAAAGCTAACAAGACAAATATATTAAGACACACTATGAGCTTCCAAGAAAAAGAGTGTGTATTGTTGGTAGGGCAGAAGGGTGGTTAATCACCCTCTTCTTATTAAGTTTAACCTTTATATACTGATAGTGTAAATTACGTTTTTAATTCACTTAAAAATAAATTTTAATAATAAGTGAAATTAGTAACTCGAAAATAACACAGTAACCTTTTACAATAGGTTAAATTGTACTAGTTGTATAAAAATAATTTACACAATTAGTGAACAATAACAACGACCCATTGTAATTCTACAAGTAGGGTCTGGGGAGGATAGTTAGTGTGTACGCAGACCTTACTCCTACTTCGAAGAAGTAGAGAGATTATTTCTGATAGACACTCGACTCACCACAATGGTCACACAGCTAGTTGAATATAGCATAAATCTTATTTATTTAAAACTTTCACATAAATACTCCTTGCACGTAACTCATATCAAGAACCAAATGAAACATTAGTTCACCATTTTCCCACTCTCTTCTTCTCTCTACATAGTCTCTCAAACATGTCTACATTTGACAAATCAAAAGTGATTAGTATTTCCAAAACAGTTCTTATTTGTGGTTTAATCCTTTACATAACCTTTATTATCTTTTTTAGTGACTCTAATTGTCCATCTTCTCAACTTTTCTCTTCATTTAGATCAAAATGGGCACCATTTAATTCTCAATCAAATGTTGCACAAACCAACATTGCCACAAATATTAGCCACCTTGTTTTTGGACTTTTAGGGTCAGAAAAAGCATGGCATCATAGAAAATCCTATATTGAATCTTGGTGGAGACCAAATATTACAAAAGGATATCTTTTACTAGATTTTCCTCCAAAAGGTGATCTTTTACCTTGGTCAATAAATTCACCACCTTATAAAATATCAGATGATGTTCCAAAACTTGTTGAAGAAACAAAACATGTTGATCCAACTGTTTTAAGATTAGTTCATGGGATTATGGAGGTGTTTAGAGAAGAACATGAAGGTTTAAGATGGTTAGTGATGGGGGACGATGATTCAATATTTTTCGTGGATAATATGGTTGATATTCTCGCGCAGTATGATCATACGAAGTATTATTATTTTGGTGGGCACTCGGAGTTTATATTATCGAATTATTGGTACTCATATAATCAAGGTTTTGGTGGTGCTGGATTTATATTGAGTTATCCTTTGGCTAAAGCATTGGCAAAAGATATGATTAATTGTCTTAAGAGATATAATTATTTGAAGGCTGCTGATAAAACTACAATGACTTGCATCGCTGATAGTGGAGTCAATCTTTCTCCTCTTCAAGGTATTCATCAGGTATGTTAATTTCTTCCAAAAAACAAAGAAATTTAATTTACTCAGCGATTTCTCTCCTTTCTCTTGAACTTGGAACAAATAAACAATAAAAATAATTGTGTCATCAATAGATAAAAAAAGAAAATTTTGCCTTATATTCTTCAAAACCCTCACATTCACCTCCATATTTACCCGCCGCCGGCTGTGAAAGAACATCACGACTATATCCTTAAGTTAATACAAGGCTTTATCAGTGATGTAAGTCGGATTTTTTACGAGCAGTGTTAACATATAGTCGCAATTCATATTTTGTACATCAATGTGGGTCTATGTTTAATGAGATTCTTAAACCTTTACTTCCAATACCAAATTAAATTAATGTTTACTTTACATTATTTTCAAATAGTGTCATCTGTTTTCATATATATTCACACATTACTTTTTAGAAATTAATTATCTGCATATATACATGTACATTTGTCTTCTTTCTTCTTTATTACTACTTCAAAATTTATTACTTGCAGATTGATCTACGTGGTGACCTATCAGGATTTCTATCATCTCATCCAAAATCTTTATTAATGTCCCTCCACCATTTTGACATGGTTGATCCAATTTTTCCATCAACGGATCGTGCCCAATCAATTTTCCACCTCCAAAATGCTGCAAATTATGATCAATCAAGAATGTTACAACAAACCATTTGCCACAGAAGATCAAGTAATTGGACATTTTCAGTTTCTTGGGGATATTCAGCTCATATTTATGAAAAAATTATGCCTAGAAGTTGGATACAAAATCCTATTGAAACATTTAAAACATGGCAAAAAAGTCCAAATCCACCAAATTATATGTTTGATGTTAGAAATCCTTCTCTGGATCCTTGTGAAGCTCCTCATATATTTTTCTTCAAATCTGTTGAGAAAACTCCAAGAAATGAAATTCTTACAACATATATTAGAGCATGGCCTAGAGGAGTCGGAGCTTGTTTATATGCTGGAAATTTATCTGCAGAGTATGTTTCGGAAATTCATGTTTATTCACCAGCAATTAAACGCGTTGAGGTAAGTCTTTCACTTTCCATATCTCCTACTTTTTTTTCCCTCATAAATTCTCAATAGTATTTTTAAAGCCAAAATTTAGCCGACTGAACTAATGAGGAATTGTTCATGGAAATCAATATGGCCATTTGCACAAATGACCATTTTTTAGGCCACTGCATAAATTTGTCTCATGTTAGTCCAGTGTGCTAAAATTGTCTTTCAAAAACAAAATAAATCATATGTTGTAATCCCTAGGCGAATTACCTTATTGTATTTATAAAACAGATGCGTGAATACATCAAATACAACCAAGTAGCAATAAAATTGTAGCAATGGCCAGTAAATATAGATATTGTAACTATAACAAGTTAATAGCCATTTAATTATATTGATTTCTGAAAATTCCTCTATTTTAAAGCTGAAATATAGCCCACTGGACTACGAGGGACAATATTTAAAGAGGCATAAAAAATGGCCATATGGTGCAAATAATCCAAATTAATGTGAATTTGATAATAAGATCGGTTCATTGTGCTACTTGAAAAATTAGGTAAGATAAATAACAACAACAACGATCTAGTGAAATTCACTAGTGGAGTTTGGGGAGGATAGTATGTACGTAGTTCTTATCCGAACCTCGTGAGGGTAGAGAAACTGTTTTCGAATAAGATAAATAGAGAGAATAATTAAAAATCTGCAAAGTTACATAGCTATTGTCATATAAACCAATAAATAGAAAGCAATGATCTGCACATTTCTTTCTATATTGATAAAAGAAATAATAAGAAGTTGCTTTTAGGCAGACGGCGAATCAACTTATTTTTGAACAAAAATGGACAAAATTATTGCGTGGATTTCAATCGATGAATGTCGACGTTATTCATAAAGAAATATTAGAATATTAGTAAATTTATAGCCATCTAAATTAAACCACTAGTTACAAACAAATCTCTATTCTAACCACTATTCTTTTATTTATATTCTTTTTCTTTTTCTTTTTCTTTTTCAGATTGATAGATGCGAATGTTGTGACATCATTCATGAGGCTGGATCCAATAAAGCTGATGTCAAGTATAGAGAGTGTAAGACAGACGAGATAATAGCTTGATCAATCCTATGATTTTTCTTTTCCTCACTCAGTGTCCGATATTTATATTGGAGTATATTCAGATTTGTATCGTGTTCACCTCATTCGGGGGGAAGTAATCCCTACCAAGAATTTTTTCATATCCAGGGCTCGAACCCGAGATGTCTGGTTAAGGGAAGAACAATCTCATCCACTGTACCACATGGTAATCCATAGCATTATTGTAAAAGCAATAATATCAGTTTATTTTTCTCATTTTTACCAAATTTTCCAACAGAAAATTGTTATAAAGTATTTTGAATGGCTCAAATTCATAAATATCTGGCAACTATCTCCAAAGGAATGTTGTCATTTTTTATTTTGATTTCACTGAATGAACAACCACCCTTGCCATGATTGGGAGTTGGGATCTTCATCTTTCTCGTTCCTTTTTCTAAAGAAAAAAAAATATATGGAGCTAGAATAAAAATATATGACAAATATTAATATAAAGAATATTAAAATAAAGAAAAAATATAGTTGTCTATAAAGAAAACGTAACTTACAAAAAAGAAATACTAATAACCAAATTGTTGGTATACTAATACCCTAAGGATATGTTGATAACTGAAGTTCGGAGAGGTGAAAAAATGAGGCAATTCGTCGATCTTTCAACCACTAAGTTGTATGGCGAAATGGATTAAATTCCTCGTTCCTTAATCGTAATTCTCGAATTTGAGTCCTAAGGATTTAAAAAAACTTTGCAGATAGGGACCGTTTCCCCCTTAAACATATCCTTACACGACATTAATATAATTAATCGAAGACACCACATGAATATTAAAAAAAATAAAATTCAACGACCTTCCAAGAATGAGGATTAATTTGGAGCACGATCTAACCTATATTGGTAATCGGATTCGTGTCTAATAAATAAATAAATATATAAAATTTGATTGTTATCGATATTGTGTTAAAACAGAATTAGAAAGCTATTAGAAGAAACAATAATCTGTAAATGATAAGAAAATATTCCGAGTCCACAATTTCCTTGTGCGTCCTTAAGGAATTTTGACCCCCTCACAAGTTGCCAAGGTAATGGATTAAATCCTCCCAGGATGAAACGGAATAAACCTTCCTGCAACAGTGGCAATACAAATTGCAGGATACCAACGAACTCAAAGAACGGAGCAAAATCACACTTACGAATTTGAGAGAGAGACTGCGAAGTAGAATGCAGTACTTTTCAGAAGGACCTTTTGAATTTTCAGAGTGAAAAGGAAGCCATGCCTAAGAATTTATAGGCAGTGTGATGTCTGTTCAGGAAGAGGTGTCTGTTCAGGAGGGAAAGGCAGCTTTCAGCATTTTTGGATTATACATTTCAGTTAATTCCATTAATGAACTGACTGGCACTTAATTAATTCTTAAATAATTAATTAAATAACTTTTGTCCAAAAAATAATCTTATCGATCNAGTCCAACAATCCCCCACATGAATGGAAATGGCTGTAACAAGAATTATCATAGATGAAAGCTGTGTGATTTGCAAGTAAGGATTAATTGCATCTAGATAAGTAAGTTTCCCTTTGAATTTTCCGTAGTGAACATATGTCGGATATACTCGGTCAATCGGTAGATTTGATATCTTTGAACCGTCGAACTTTAGTGTATACCTAGACAACCATGTGTCACCCAACAAACCCTTAACCGTATTTTGGTTCTCATTGTTGTGTTCGTTTTAGCCATGAACACCGCCTGATTTCATAAGTGCGTACAGAATTAGCCTTACAGAATTCTCATTAAAGCGGCTTCCACTTCACACTTACATAGGTGATTCCTAAACCTGTAATCCTTTAGATTGACACCACATCAAACTTAGGTGATCATTAAAGAACATGTAAAGTTCTATCCTTGTTACTGAACATTGTCTTCATCACGAGAAGGGACCAAATATTTTATTTTGACAATGTTGAACCGGTCAATCACAACTTTGTTTGAGCTCCTTGAACCTAGATCTCGGAATATCCAAAATTCTAGGTAGAGTTACCGCCATGATGACTTGTCCTCGGCCATAGTCCCATTCCCTTAGATGATTTCTCAACTCCCTCTCTAGTTAGGCCTTTTGTAAGCGGATCCGCCACATTATCCTTTGATCTTACATAATCAATAGTGATAATTCCACTAGAGAGTAGTTGTCTAACGGTTTTATGTCTTCGTCGTATATGACGAGACTTTCCGTTATACATAATGCTTCCTGCCCGTCCTATTGCAGCCTCACTATCACAATGTATGCATATAGGAGCCAAAGGTTTTGGCCAGAATGGAATGTCTTCTAAGAAATTTCGAAACCATTCAGCTTCTTCGCCGGCCTTATCCAAAGCTATAAACTCTGATTCCATTGTAGAGTGAGCGATGCACGTCTGTTTGGAAGACTTCCAAGAGACTGCTCCTCCGCTAACAATAAAAACATATCCACTTATGGACTTTGTTTCTGTTGAGCCGGTTATCCAATTTGAATCACTATATCCTTCGATAACCGCATGATAATTATTGTAGTGCAAGGCGTAGTCTTGGGTATATTCCAAATATCCCAGAACTCGTTTCATTGCCAACCAGTGATGTTTGTTGGGANGTTGAGGAGTCCTCTGGATTTTAATTCTTAGAATTACATCGGCAACTCCTAAGTCTTTCATATCAAACTTACTAGCAAGCATACGCTTAGTAGCTTGAATGTCGGCAATGTCTTTGCTCATTATTAGCATATCATCAACATATAAGCAAATAATGACTATATGATTTGGAACGTTCTTAATGTAAACACATTTATCACATTCATTAATCTTAAAACCATTTGACAACACTGTTTGGTCAAATTTTGCATGCAATTGTTTGGGTGCTTGTTTTAGTCCGTAAAGGGACTTAACAAGTCGGCACACCTTCTTTTCTTTTTCCGGAACCACAAATCCTTCAGGTTGGTTCATGTAAATTTCTTCCTCCAGATCACCATATAAGAAGGTTGTTTTTACATCCATTTGATGGATTTGAAGACCATACAAGGCGGCTAACCTATTAGCATCCGACTGGATGTAATTCTTGTTACCGGCGAGTATGTGTCAAAATAATCAAGACCTTCTCGTTGTCTAAATCCTTTGAAAACAAGTCTTGCCTTGTATTTGTCAATAGTACCATCGTCTTTCATTTTCTTATTGAAAATCCATTTAGAACCCAAAGTTTTGTTACCTGGAGGAAGATCAACCAATTCCCAAGTGTGGTTGCTCAATATGGATTCTATTTCACTATTGACAGCCTCTTTCCAATATTGTGCTTCTGAGGAAGACATTGCTTCCTTGAAGGTTCGAGGCTCATTTTCTAGCAGAAAAGTCAGAAAATCTGGACCGAATGAAGTAGATGTCCTTTGACGTTTACTTCTTCTCGGATTTTCCTCATTAGGCATACCATCTGTTGTTACCTCCCGAGGTCGTTTTGACTTTTGGTAGGACGATTCACTTTCCTTTTTATACGGATATATAGTTTCAAAGAATTCAGCATTGTCTGATTCTATTATCGTATTAACATGGATCTCAGGATTTTCTGATTTATGAACCAGAAACCGATATGCCTTGCTATTGGTTACATATCCAATAAATACACAATCAACCGTTTTTGAACCTATCTTCACCCTTTTAGGCTTAGGAACTTGTACTTTAGCTAAACACCCCCACACTTTGAAGTATTTCAAGCTGGGTTTCCTTTCTTTCCATTTTTCGTACGGGATGGACTTTGTTTTACTGTGGGGTACACGGTTGATTATTCGATTTGCTNAGTCGATTATTCGGTTTGCTGTAAGTATAGCTTCCCCCCACAAGTTCTGTGGCAAAACCAGAACTTATCAACAAGGCATTCATCGTCTCCTTTAATGTTTGATTCTTTCTTTCCGCAATTTTGTTAGATTGAAGAGAGTACGGGGCAGTTATTTGGTGAATAATGCCATTTTCCAAATATATTTGTTCAAAAGGAGATTCATATTCGCCACCCCTATCACTTCTTATCATTTTGATCTTTTTGTTAAGTTGTGTTTCAACTTCATTCTTGTATTGCTTGAATGCATCAATTTCTTCATCTTTACTACCAAGTAGGTAAACATAACAATATCTCGTACTATCGTCAATAAAAGTGATGAAGTACTTTTTCCCATTGCGAGATGGTGTAGACTTCATGTCGCAAATATCTGTGTGAATTAAATCTAAAGGACTTGAATTCCTTTCGACAGACTTATATGGATGCTTAGCATACTTTGATTCCACACAGATTTGACATTTTGAGTTAATGCAATCAAATTTTGGCAATACTTCCAAATTAATCATTTTTCGTAATGTTTTGAAGTTGACGTGGCCTAAGTGCGCATGCCATAAAGTGTTTGACTCAACTAAGTAAGAAGAAGTTTCAACTTTATTGATAGGAATAGCTATTACATTTAGCTTAAAAAGGCCCTCATTCAGGTAACCTTTGCCTACATACATATCATTCTTACTTAAAACAACACTATTGGAAACAAATACACACTTAAATCCATTTTTGACAAGAAGTGCTGTAGATACTAAATTCTTGCGAATTTCTGGAACATGGAGAACTTGATTTGAAGTCACAAATTTTCTGGATGTCATCTTCAATGCAATCTTGCCAACTCCCTGAATTTTGGCCGTAGATGAATTTCCCATGAAAAGAGTTTGGTCGGGTCCTGCGGGAGCATAAGAAGAAAATAGTTCCTTGTTTCCACAAATATGGCGGGTGGCTCCACAATCAATCCACCACTCTCTCGGATTTCCTACCAAGTTTCATTCAGACAATATGGCACACAAGTCCTCCACTTCTACCACATTTGCTTGATTCTTCTTCTTTTGTGACTCTTTCTTTGGAGCACGGCAATCTATGGCCTTATGCCCGGGCTTTCCACAGTTGTGACAACTACCTTTGAACTTTTTCTTGTTCGGGTAATTCTTTGGTCCAGATGCCTGCTTTCTCTTCTTTTTATTTCCCGGTGCTTCCTCAACAATATTAGCTCCCATTATTGCCGAGTAGCCACGTGACTTCTTTTCAGCATTTTTGTTGTCTTCTTCTATCCTTAGACGAACAATTAGATCCTCAAGTGCCATCTCTTTGCGCTTGTGCTTCAAGTAGTTCTTAAAGTCCTTCCATAAAGGAGGTAACTTTTCAATGAAGGCAGCAACTTGAAACGCCTCATTTATGACCATACCTTCAATAACAAATTTATAATTAATAACACTATTAATATTATTAATAAAATTATTGACTCGGTTCATACCTTCAGCAAGGAGGTCATGCATGATGACTTGTAATTCTTGGACTTGAGTGATGACCGACCTAGTGTCAATCATCTTAAAATCCAAAAATTTTACAACAACAAACTTCTTAAGTCCAGCATCCCCGTTCTTGTACTTTTTCTCAAGAGCATTCCATAACTCTTTTGAAGTTTCCATGACACTATAAACATTATACAATCCATCCTCCAAACAACTTAAGATGTAGTTTTTGCATAGGAAATCAGTGTGTTTCCATGCTTCAATTACCACAAATCGTTCAGCCTCAGGAGTATCTTCTCCCACAACTGGAACATCCTCCTTGATGAATCGTTGCAGGCTTAGTGTAGTTAGATAGAATAACATCTTCATCTACCAACGTTTGAAGTCTGTACCGGAAAATTTCTCGGGTTTTTCTGCCGGTGCCATTGTATGTGCTGGTCTTGACGAAGCAGCAGCACTCGATGAAGCACCCGTTCCAGCAGTACTTCCATTAGTTTGGTTTTCATTCGTCATGTTTCTGTTAAGTTGGAAACAAACAGAACTTTGTTAAATCA
>ML381183.1:36507-47197 GCA_005239525.1 Nicotiana knightiana
TAATGGTGAAGTTTCTATATACTTCAAAACCGTACGTTTATTATTGCGGTAAAGTTTTGATATACTAAACCAGACATAATAGCTATTGGAGTAGAAAGCACAAAGGCTTTAGTCTCCAAACCAGTATACAAAATATATATAGCAGTTCAATATAAATTTCAACACAAAAACGTTAAATAAATAAGCTTGTTATCGATACTGTGTTAAAAGAGAAATTAGAAAACTGTTAGAAGAAACAGAAAATCTGTAAACGATAAGAAAATATTCCGAGTCCATAATTTCCTTGTGCGTCCTTAAGGAATTTTAACCCCCTCACAAGTTGCCAAGGTAGTGGATTAAATCCTCCCAGGATGAAACGGAATAAACCTTCCCGCAACAGTGGCAATACAAATTGCACGATACCAACGAACTCAAAGAACGGAGCAAAATCACACTTACGAATTTGAGAGAGAGACTGCGAAGTAGAATGCAGTACTTTTCAGAAGGAAATTTTGGATTTTTAGTGAGTGAAAAGGAAGCCATGCCTTGGAAATTATAGGCAGTGTGATGTCTGTTCAGGAAGAAGTGTCTGTTCAGAAGGGAAAGGCAGCTTTCAACATTTTTGGATTATACGTTTCAGTTAATTCCGTTAATGAACTGAATGGCACTTAATTAATTCTTAAATAATTAATTAAATAACTTTTGTCCAAAAAATAATCTTATCGATCATTTGACAAATCCAAATCCAAAGCCGAAGCCGAGCCGAGCGACGACGAAGGCGCGAGGGTTCATTCTCTTCAACTCCTTTTAAGAGCTCTAAGAAGTGATTCTATATTTATACACACAAGTGTAGTTGTCTTTCACCAATGTGGTACAAAGTTCATGACAAAGCTCACTTGATTCAAATTTTCATTTTCCTCCATTTTATTTCCCACCATTTTCCAATTCACACTCCTTGTCTTTAAAGCCCTATGGCTTTAAAGTCCAACAATTATGTATAAGAAAAAATTAAAAAGGAAGAGGTGCAATGTTTAGGACTCCAATACTATTCTACGTTATTCATTTGTTGAAGATATTTGATAAGGTGAAAATTTTTACCCTTAAAATTGGATAACAACTAAAATTATAACGTGGTTTTAAGGATACGTGATTTCACTTAATACTAATTTATAAATACGAAGATAAATGACAGAATTGAACTATAAAGTAAAGCAAACCCATATTAGAATGAAACTCAGCCCTCGAGTTTAGATATCCTCGAAATGGTTGATGCGAGAATAATTAAAATATAACAAGCTGATGAACAAGAATGTAACCGAGAAGAGAGAATTGTATTGCTTTGATGTCTGTGAATAATGATATCCTACAAATTATTAGAACCTCATTTTTATAGTAGAGGAATTCCATTTATGGTATAACTCTAATTACAGAAGGAAATTCAATGATTAGCGAGTTTGCCGTTCGTGATTAGATCCATTTTGAGATTTCTGCCATGATCTTCGACCTGTCACAGATATCTCGCCTTTTCTTTACCATGCTATCTTTGACCTTACTCGATGTCTGTCCCATTTGGTTTCGATTTCTACTAGCCTCGATCTTGAAAGATACCTCGATTCTGGACTCGGTATCTTATCCTCGTGATGTAGTGTGTTCCATTACAAAATCATCCTTCGATGCAACCTCTGGGTCTCGGTCAAATAGAAAAATTGGGTGAGCCCGATTTTAACCGTATACAAATAGTCCCCTCATTTTTGGGGTGTATGACAAGAAACAAATTGAGCCTTCGATTTTTTACCTAACCTGTCATGATGTCATCCCCGTGACGTAAGCGACATAAGTGACCGAAATGTCCCGTCGGTACAGTTTCCCAAATCATTAATGAGTGCTGGTTGGTGGTCGGCCACTAGTGCTTTTGAACCGTCACCGTAAATCCCATAAATAGGCCCTTTCGTTATTGATTCAAACTTTATTTTCACTTTCTTCTAATCTCTAAAGCTTTTACCTTCCTAATTTCTTTGCTTCTACAAATCTTCAGGTTTCTCTGTTAATAAAGTTTTACTACCTTCTTTCTTCTAACTCATACAAAAATGGCCAAAACATCGAAAAACGGTACCGCAAAAAGAAGCCGCTTCACCTTCTCAACCGACAGGCGGGAAAATGCCGGTGAAACCCCGCCTTAAGGAGTGTATTCCTGGGGGGTGTGTGTTAAACTCCGACTTCAAAACCGATAAGGCTTCCTCGGTTCCATGACGGTGCGAGCCAATGTCGATATATATATGCTCGATAACTGAGGAATACCTCGAGCAGGTAAAGAAAGGCTGCAACTGGTGGGATAAAAAGGTGGTGATCCCGACCTCCGAAGAGGACATAACTACCCATGTGGAAGGGTTTCTAAGTGCTTACACTTACCCTTTCACAATGGGCCCCCTTGACCCCGTCATTGTCGACTTCTGTCGTTAATATCAAATAACCCTAGGCCAAATCCATCCATCCTTTTGGCGAATAGTTATCCTGCTCCGATTTTTCTCGATCAAAGTCGAGGGGATGTCTTTCACCCTCGACCACCTCATTCGATTATACAGCCCCCGTATATATCGAGGTGGGTTGATTAAACTACAACGTCGAGCTACCAAGGTGCTGTTCTCGAGCATCGACGATGAAAAAGACCGAGGCTAGATGGGCATGTTCATTCGAGTGAGGACTTCAGACCTAATCTCGGCAGAGAAGATTCCATTTCCTGAGAAATGGAATATGAAGCGTAAGTACTATCTCACTGCTAGTTTGCATGCATTATTTCATTCCTTTTCTTTTTCTCATTAACTTCTTCTTTCATGATGTAGAGGTTGATTGGATGCCCCGTGCGATCCTCGACCTCGAGAGATGGGTTCGGAACCTTGCCTCGACCTTCACATACGCCAAGCACTGTTGGCGTGATTTAGCAAAAGGCCGATGGGAGGCCAAGAATCATGGTAAGACCTCTTCTCATATATTTAATGATTTGATCAATATATCCTTCTTATGCTGATTTGATGTTCTCATGTGTAGGCCCGGGAAAAGATGCGTTCATGAGGCCCCCGTCTGGCGAGGAGGAGACTTTGGCACCAGTTCTGAAACCGGTGAAGGATAATAAAAGGGAGAGGACCTCGACCTCCGGGGCCCCAAAGCCCAAGAAAAACCCTGTCCGCAAGCTGAAGACGGATACCGTTGCTCTTCCCGCGAATGTACTTCAGCGGCTAAGGGATGAAGAAGAGGAAGAAGAAGATGAGGGCTTTGTACTGGTATCCCGAGTCAAGAAAGCCGTCGAGGCCCCAAAGGCCGCTGAATCGGTGGTGGCTTCTGAAATCCTGCCTCGAACTGAGGGGGTATTGGAGAAGGACTCAGGAAAAGTCCCCGAGTCATCGGAGATCGAGGCTGCTCCCCGCTGAAATGAAAAAGTGGTGGGTATTTCTGAAGGGACAGGCCCTAAAGCTCATCGAATTGAAGAGACCTCCCCAAGTGACTCGCTTGGGGAAATAGTAATCGAAGACTCGCCTACTCTCCCTGCTTTTTTCGAAGAGGCAATATGGGATGCCCAAGCTTTGAGGACCCCCGAGGTAGACGGAGTCCCCGTAGGGGAAGATCCCTTCCGAGATTGTTTTATCGAGGTCGAAGATGCTTCTGACCTAAATGATATGTCCAGCCTCTTGACACTCAACGAAACCTAAATCAGGTAAGCCTTAATTCCTTTGTTGATGTCACATTCCTCCATCTTCTGTCTAACTCCCTTTATTTTCCATACAGGCTTTGGCACTCTATAGGGAGGCTTTTTCCAAGTCCCGAGATAAGTTGAGCCGATGTGAGGCCGACCTTTAAGGGATTTTGGAGGATAGGAATGCCCTCAAGCTTCTTTGCGGGCAAAACGACGAGGAGATCAAGGACCTCCGAGCTGAGTTGGCTAAGCCTCACAAGGATCAGACCGACCTGATCGAGCAAGTAATGAAAAATTTAAAAGCTCATGGGCTCGATTCGGGAATGGTGGCTAACATTTAAATATCACAGCTGCAGCAGAAGATTGAGAGGATTGAGCAGTTCCGCGAGGAGGTCAATAAGATGAAGGGGGAGTCCTTGGGGTGGAAAGAAGGCATGTACTGCTTTGTTGCAGAAAAAGAGGCTCGAGCCCAACTGTTATCGATCGAAATCCAGTTCCGAGGCATGAAGGAGAAAATCTCATCTCAGGCAAAGAATATAGAGGAGCTCGAGGCTCGGTTGGCTTTCGAACTTGCAAAGGCAAAATCTGAGGCCGAAAAGGCAAAAATTGAGGTAGAGGCGATCGTGGCCGTCTACCGGGCGGATGCTGAAGCCACTCAAGTCCAAGAAAGAGAGGCTTCCTAGACTGCTTAAACTCGAGCACATTGGATTGCTGAAATTGCCAAATGCCAATCTCGGGGTGAAATCCTCGAGGAGATCCATGGTCGAGGTTTCGATCTTTTTGAGGAAATAGTAAAGGCAAAAGAGCATGAAGATGATGCTAGAGCGTTGGCCTATTCTGATGACGAAGACGACGATGACGATGATGATGGCAGCAAGAGTGGGTTCGAAAATGGTGAGGATCTCGGTGAAGAAGCTTCCCCCGAGAATAGTTAGGAGCCTTTGTATTTCTTCTTCTTTTTTTTTCTTTTGTGTAGGACCTCGACCGGTCCTTTGTAAATATCTTCATATGTATAAAAAATTTTCTTTTTCTCTATCTTTTCTTTATCTCGATTTATGCCTTGTGAAAATTCTGATTCTCTTATGCCTTATGAAAATTTTGATCCACTTATGTCTTGTGAAAATTTTGATTCACTTATGCCTTGTGAAATTTTTTTTGCGGAAATTCTAAGCTTAGGAAACTTGATCGAAGTCGGACTGATGTAGTCTTTGTAGTCGAGTGAGTATTTTCTCGAACTCGAAATAGGATGACCCTTAGGTTTTAGTCGAGAACTCAAAAGATATAACGACCCTTAGGCTCTTGAATTGGGCTGATACGACCTCAAAATAGTGCCTTTTTTCCCTTTTCGGCTTAAAAACTTTGTCATGCCTTAGCACGAAATAAGCCTGTAGCCATTAGGTTTTTCGAGGTTAGAGAGTTCGAACAATTGATACCCTTTAGGGTTTTTCAAGGGCTGACGTTGTCGAAACACTTTTGTTATTTTGCCGAGGGTAGCCTTTTAAACCGGTTTATGAATGTATTCGAAGTCCTGTTTTCATTACAGAATTCGGATGTCTCCAAACCGTTTTAGTTTGGATGTAGCCTTGGGATTTGCCTCTTGGGCTTATTTCCCGATTACACTTCGAACTTATTCGAATTATCAGTCCCCGAGTGGGGTGGCCTTGGCCTATAAAATAGAAGATTTCCTTTTTAAGATCTTATGATCTGGAGGTTTGATAACTCGATGATGTCGATTTTTGGGCGGCAATCCCCGAGTATGGGGTAAATTGCTTGAACTCGATTGTGATCGGCCCTTAAGCCAGTTTCTACAATGGATCATAAGTATGAAATTGTAAAGTATAAATTTTTCCAAGGCATGGAACATCTGGTAAGAAAAATACTTCTTTCAATAAATTATACATGCGTACATGTTTTTCCATCAGGGCTTGAGTAATCTACATGGACACGGTTCATTCGACCATTTGGCCTTTTACAAAATCTACCTATTGAAACCCTGTTGACACAAAATATTTTCCTTGTAATTATCCGAGGGTGATGCCCCCCAGTATCGAGGTTGATTGTAAAGAAGCCTCGGATACTGTTGAATTTCTCTAAGTTAGCACGAACAATGGTTGCCTTGTTAAAAACCTCGCCGGAAAAACCCATTTGGGACAAAACCCGGTCTAAGGGAAAAAGAGTGAAACATGTGCTTTCAGACCTAAGGGCTTCGTGCCTGGAGGATACTTCGAGGTCTTTGATCAAACTCATACAGATGGTTAGTATAAAATATAAATGAAAATGGATAAGGTCATACCTTAGCAATAATATCGTTTGAGGAGTGATACTTTCCAATTATTCGGTAATTGTTCGCCATTCATCGAGCCAAGTTTGTAGAATCCTTTTCTGACGATTTCGAGGACATGATCTGGTCCTTCCCAATTCGGGCCAAGTTTTCCTTCGTTAGGATCTCGAGTATTGATGGTGACCTTTATCAAAACTAAGTCCCCGATTTTAAAATGTCAAAGATTGGCTCTTTGGTTGTAGTACCTTTCGATCCGTTGCTTCTGTGCAGCCATTTGAAAGACGGCGGCTTCTTGTTTTTCATCCAACAATTTGAGGATTGTATTCATAGCTTCACGATTCGATTCTTCCGTTGCATATCAAAACCTGACGCTTGGTTCCCCGACTTCGACCGGGATCAGAGCTTCGGCGTCGTAAACTAAAGAGAATGATATTACCCCCGTACTGGATTTTGACGTTGTTTGATATGCCCAAAAGGACCTCGGGCAATATTTCTCTCCATTTTCCCTTAGCATCGTTCAATATTTTCTTTATATTTGAATTATGGTCTTGTTTGTCGATTCGGCCTGTCCGTTCCTACTAGGATGATATGGCATCGACAAGATCCTTTTTATTTTGTGATCTTTGAGAAACTTTGTTATTTTGTTGCCGATGAACTGCCTTTCATTGTCGCACACGATCTCGGAAGGTATCCCGAGTCGGTATATAATGTGGTCCTAGATGAAGTCTATAACTTCTTAATATATGACTTTATCGAAGGCCTCTGCTTCAACCCACTTAGAGAAATGGTCAGTCATACATAAAATGAATTTAGCTTTACCTGGGGCCGATGGTAGAGAGCCGACGATATCCATTTCCCATTTCATGAACGACCATGGTGATAGGACTGAATGGAGTTGCTCTCCAAGTTGGTGGATCATCATCGCATATATTTGACACTTATAGCATTTTCGAACGAATTCCTTAGTATCTATTTCCATATTGGCCGAATAGTATCCTACTGAAATGACTTTGTGAACCAATGATTCGGCACTGGAATGATTCCGCAAGTGCCCTCGTGAATTTCCCGTAGGACGTAGTCGATATCTCCGGGATCCAAACATATTAACAACGGTCCATCGAACATCTTTATATATAGTGTTCCATCTTCAGCCAGCGTAAATCGTACAACTTTTGTACGTAGAGTCCTCAATTCCTTAGGATCTGATCGAAGCTTCCCGTTCTTTAGGTACTCGATATATTTATTCCTCCAAATCCCAGGTTAAACTTGTGGAATTTATTTTGGCATGGCCTTTTTCGATCAGTGACTTTGAAAGTTGTACGACAGTCTCCGAGCTAATTTCGTCATCTTCGACCGATGACCCCAAATTTTCAAGGGCATCGGCCTCACTGTTTTGTTCTCGAGGTACATGTTGTAAGGTCCATTCTTTCAACTGATGTAGCATCACCTGTAGTTTGTTTAAGCATCTCTGCATTCGATCTTCTCAAAACTCGAAGGTTCTATTGACTTGGTTTACCAAAAGTAGGGAGTCGCATTTGGCCTCGATGACCTCTGCTCCCAAACTGTTGGCTAGCTCGAGACCTGCAATCACAGCCTCATACTCGGCCTCATTGTTAGTCAACTTAGAAGTTCTGATAGACTGTCTAATTGTATTGCTTGTGGCAGCTTCAAAATGATGCATAGCCCGGACCCTTTCACATTCAAAGTGCCGTCAGTGAAAAGGGTCCACATCCCCGATGATGTACCCATTTTTAATAACAGATCCTTTTTGACCTCTGGTACGAGGGTTGGCGTGAAGTCGTCCACGAAGTCTGCTAAGATTTGAGACTTGATGGCCGTTCGGGGTTGATACTCGATATCATACCCACTGATTTTGATTGCCCATTTTACCAATCGGCCCGAGAGTTCGGGATTATGCAAAACATTGCGAAGTGGATAAGTGGTCACCACACAAATTGGGTGACATTGAAAATATGGTTTTAATTTCCTAGAGGCGCTTATTAGAGCAAGCGCTAATTTTTCTAATTGTGGGTACCGAATCTCGGCCTCACCTAATGTTCGACTAACATAGTAAACAGAAAATTGCGTACCTTGCTCCTCTCGAACTAGGACCCCACTTACCGCGACTTCCAAGACTGCTAAGTATAAGTAGAGTTGCTCATCCGCTTTTGGAGTATGAAGCAGTGTTGGGATTGAGAGGTACCGCTTTAATTCTTCCAATGCTTGTTGGCATACCGGGATTCAAGAAAAATTGTTCTTATTTTTGAGCAGTGAGAAGAACCTATGACTTCTGTCTGAAGACCTCGCGATGAACTAGCCTAGGGCGGCTATCCTCCCTGTTAATCTTTGTACGGCCTTAACACTGTTCACGACAGTGATGTCTTCAATTGACTTGATTTTATTGGGGTTGATATCGATCCCCCTATTAGACACCATAAAGACGAGGAACTTGTCTGAACCGACTCCGAATGCACATTTCTCTGGATTGAGCTTCATGTTGAATTTTCTTAGTATATTGAAGGTTTCCTGCAAATGAGTTAAATGGTCCTCTCTGCGCAGGGACTTAACTAGCATATCGTCAATATAGACCTCCATTGATTTATCTATTTGTTCTTCGAACATCTAGTTTACTAGGCGTTGGTAAGTAGCACCAGCATTTTTGAGCTCAAACGACATTACGTTATAACAATAGGTGTCGTACTTAGTAATGAACGAAGTCTTTTCTTGATCCTCCGGGTTCATTTGAATTTGATTGTACCCGGAGTAGGCGTCGAGAAAACTAAGGATCTCATGGCCGGCCGTGGCATCGATCATGCGATCGATATTCGGCAGAGAAAAAGAGTCTTTAGGACATGCTTTGTTTAAATCTTTATAGTCTACGCACATTCTAAGTTTGTTCCCCTTTTTAGGGACTACGACTACATTTTCTAACCACTCGAGATACTTTACTTCTCGAATGGATCCTATTTTTAGAAGTTTGGCTACCTCGTCCTTGATGAATGCATGTTTTACCTTGGTGTGGGGATTTCTCTTTTGCTTTACTGGTCGAAACTTCGGGTCCAAGCTCAATCGATACGTAATGATCTCTAGTGGGATCCTTGTCATAACTAAGTGGGACCAAGAAAAAAATCCATATTATCGATAAGAAATTTAATAAGTTTTTCCTTGAGCTCGGGGCTTAACCCCGTTCCCAGATATACCTTTCGCTCAGGCAGGTACTCGATCAGTATAACTTTCTCCAGCTCTTCGACTGCCGGTTTGGTAGCGTCGGAATCCTCGGGGATTATGAAGGATCGAGGGATCCAGTAGTCATCATCCTCGTCCGTTCCCTGCTTCTCCGACTGATTCGAGGCTGGTGGTTGTGGTTGCTATTTAGCTTCATGTTTTCCTTTGGGCTCCGATCCTTTTGTTGACAAAAGCGCCGATATAGGTATCACCTCATCGACCACAAATATTTTTTTGGCAGCATGTTGTTCCCCATACACCATTTTTACTCCATCTGGCATTGGTAATTTCAGCATCTGGTGAAGGGTTGAAGGGACTACCCTCATACTGTGAATCCAGGGTCTTCCGAGCAGGGCGTTGTATCTCATATCGCCCTCGATCACATGGAACTTGGTTCCTTGAATAGTCCCAGCCACGTTTACTAGTAAAATGATTTCACCGTTTGTTGTTTCACTTGCCATGTTGAAACCATTGAGACCCGAGCTGTGGGTATGATCTGGTCTTGTAGGCCGAGCTGCTCCACGGCCCTTGATCGAATAATATTGGCTCCATGGATCAATTAAGATACGTTTAACCTAAATTTTATTCATAAGGATAGAGATTACCAAAGCGTCATTGTGGGGTTGCGGGATCCCTTCTGCCTCCTCATCATTGAATGATAAAGTGCCTTCTGGCACATAGTCCCGAGTTCGTTTTTCCTTGGTGATTGATACTTAGTGCGTTTGAACACGGGCCCTTGTGGAATATCGACCCTGCCAACAATCGTGTGAATCACGTGTTGTGGTTCTTCCTGCTTATTTTTCCTGTTTGCATCCCTATATCTGAAATGGTTTTTAGCTCGGTCGCTCAGAAATTCTCGAAGGTGACCCTCGTTGAATAAACGGGCCACCTCCTCCCTTAGTTACCTGCTGTCTTCGGTTCTATGACCATGGGTACCATGGTATTTGCAAATCTGGTTGGGGTTTCTTTGAGACGGACCGGTCTACAGGGGTCTTGGTCATCTAGTATCTTTGATTATCCCAATGGCTGACACAATACCTTATGCGTCGATGCTGAAGTTGTATTCTGATAATCGTGGTGCTTCTGTGGGATCAGTATGCTTATCGAAGCCACTTTTGATCATAAGACCTCGAGAACTCTATCCTTGATAATTACTTCGATCATTTCGCACGGGATTATGTCCTGGTCCGCTGTTCGTACGATCTGCGTTGTATGGTTGATACCGATCTCTGTTCGATCGGGGTTCTCTGTCGATGTGTGATGACCCAAGGGGTCATTTTATGAATTAAAACTCCGTTCTAGGCTTATTAGCCATAAAAAGACTAATTTTAATTACCCCGATTTGCATGCACAGTCTGGGCATGAAACTAGAAAGCTTTTATGTGAAAATATAAGAAATAATAATTTTTAGAATTAAAATTTGATTTTAGTTGAAAGACCATCACAAAGAAAGACCATCAGCTGCTCTGTCATAATTGAAAGACCATCACGAAGAAACTCATGAAAATTTATTATTG
>MDKJ01095349.1:0-32482 GCA_005239525.1 Nicotiana knightiana
CCCAACCCCGGAAAAAAATTATTATTTTTTATATATTTTCAGTTTTAGTTTTTTCATCTTTCGGTTTACAGGTTCGAAATTCTACAAGTTCCAAAGTTATGAGCTCGAAGATTTATGTGTTTTGGAAGTTTACGAGTTTAGAAATAATAATGTTTATGGGTTCGAAATTTCGCGGTTTCGAAAGTTTAGCGGGGAAGTTTATGAAATTTGTGGGTTAGGAAGGTTGTTGGTTCGAAAGTTTAAGGCTTCATGTGTATTGTATCTAAATTATTTATGAATACTTTTGACAAGTTATTTTCTTTAATTTGCGTACCAAACACTAGAAAATGAATAAAATTACTACTTGTTTTCCAAGAAAACATTTTCTTGGAAAACTGTCACGATCCGAAATTCTCACTGTCGGGATCGTGATGGCGCCTAATGTCACACTTGCCAGGCAAGCCAACGTTAGAGATTATTCAGCCATTTCTTTTCATTTTTAGTAAATATCCATAAACAGTCAAAATAAGCGAAATAAAAGTACAGATGTGTGTGTGTGTGTGTATATATATATATATCGATGTCATTAACATACTATTTCTATCCAGATATCCGGTGTCACAATTCACGAAACTACTATGATTTTTCTACAATCAATTGTGTGAAAGAATTTTACAACTGTTTTGGAAATCAAGGAAAAACATCAAAAAAGATATGTAGAAGGGGACGACAGGGACTGCGGACTCCAACAAGACTACCTTGAGTCTCCAAACTGTGTAACTTGAGCTAATCTCTCAATCAGCCACTACCTGCTCCGAAATCTGCACAGGAAGTGCAAAGTGCAGTATCAGTACAACCGACCCTATGTACTGGTAAGTGTCGAACCTAAGCTCGACGAAGGAGTGACGTGACTACAGCGGGATACCCACAATATATAAGCTACAGACAATAAATAATAAGGCAGAAAAGGAGATATATTGATGCAGCGTGCATCTCGATCCCACCAAACAACACAAAATCCTCCATTATTCCTCCGTAACGATAACAATAACAGTATATATATATATATATATATATATTTCGGCGCGCAACCCGATCCCACCATATATCAATATCAATATGATAGTTCACCCTTATTACTCCATATCAATCCACCCTTATTCCTCTTGTTGCAGCGTGCAACCCGATCCTACCGTATAAACATATTCACCCTTATTCCTCCTCATTAATCCTCTCTTATTCCTCCTGTTGCGGCGTGCAACCTGATCCCACTGGATTATAATAAATTACACATAGTGTACAAAAGTTTCATAAAATTCACACAAGGCTCTTACCAACACTTAAAATTTAGAACAGGAAAATCAGGAGTCGTATAATCAATAAAACTCTATAAAATTGATACTACTCAGCGAGACCAAACCAGGATATCACAAAAATGCCAACAAGAACAGCTTAAGCCAATAACGGGGAACAATAATTCTACGGGGTAACAAATATCCTCAACAAGGGAGCACATTATCTAACAGGCAACAATTAGCCATGGAACTACAATTAAACATGTAACAAGTAAAGCAGGGAGGAAAACAATATAAGGAGAACGGAAGAAATCAGGTAAAACGGGTAAATTGGTGGCGCATAGGTACTCGTCACCTCACGTATATGCCTCTCACATGATTTATCACATAACAAATAAGGTAAGGGTTCCTAAACCCTCAAGTCAAGGTTAGACACGACACTTACCTCCATCCACAGGCCACTCACTGCTCAATTACCGTTTTTCCTCTAGTTTTCACCTCTGAACCACTCGTATCTAGTCATAATTAACTTAATAACATCAAATATTGCTAAAGAAATAAATTACAATACATAAATTTAGGTTTTCCAACATTTTCCCCAAAAGTCAAAAATGACCCCGGGCCCGCTTGGTTAAAATTTGAGGTTCTGACCAAAATGCATTCACCCATTTACCCCCGAGCCCGAATATGTAACTAGTTTCGAAATCCAAACCCAAATTGAGGTCTAATTTCCAATTTCCCAAAAAATTCCTAACCAAACCCCCCAATTTCTACAATGATATTCATAGATTTTAGGTTGAAATCTTGTAGAAATTAGTGGAAAACTGAAAGAAACGAGCTAAGAATCACTTACCTATGATTTGGGGAAGAAATTGTCTTTGAAAAATCACCTAGAGAGTTTCTTGTGTTTGGAAGTTTTGAAAAATAAGAAAAATCCCGTCCAAGTCAAGACTTATCGCGACCTGAGCTTCGCACTCGCAATTGCGAGAAAAAGTATCGCAAATGCGAACTATTTGTCGCAAATGCGAAGTGGGAAAATGTGAAGCTTCTTCGCAAATGCGAGGCTCGCATTTGCGAGCCAGACCTCGTAATGTGAGATCTGCAGACCTGAAGCACACCAGCTATGTTTTCTAAGTTCAATTCACTTTGTAGCCTATCTGAAACTCATCCGATCCCTTGGGGCTCAAAACCAAACATGCACACAAGTGTAAAAATATCATACAAAGACAAAAACTTCAGCTATAGAGCTGAAGTTTCCCATTTACTAGAGCTGAGTTTCGCAAGCTACTTCAGGCCTGTCTACAAGAATGCTGAAGTTTTGCGTGATTGCCTTTGCTACTTCAGCCTCGCATGCTGAAATTATGCGCAAAAGCGGGTACGGATATAATTTTTTTACAAAGCGGGTATAAGTTAAAACGTGGCACAAAAAGTGAGTACGGATGCAAAAGCCCCAAAAATTTGACGAAAAAAATGTCATAAATTTCCGACCAAATCGGTCGAAATTTTAAAAAGAAATATCAATTATATTTTTTTTTTTTTAAATTTCGACCATGTTTTCGACCAAATTGAACGTAATTTTTGGTGCAAAATCCCGGAAATTATTTCCAACTGAATCAGTACGTATTGAATTTTTAAAATTTGACTGTTTGACTTTAATAGCGACCAAATCGGTCGGTAGTTCTTTTCTTTAAAAAGAAAATTTCAATTATATTTCAGACCGAATTGGTCGAAAATCTATTTTTAAACCCTACACGACCCCGTTCCCAAAATACAGAAGTCATTTTTCTTTCTTCCTCCTTCTCTCATCCTTCTCCTCTCTCCCTCTCGTCTTCTTCACCATCCTCATCCTTCTAGGTAATGTATTTTTGCTCTCTCTCTCTTCCTCTTCCCTTCTCCCTCTCCCTCCTCCTCCCTTTTCTCCTTAGTTTTTTAACTTTTTTTTTCGTTTTGCAGCAGTGGCGCCGCGACGGCAGCTCCACTATCTCTATTCTCTGGCATTCTTCTGGTGAGGTAAAGTACTTCGTTGACATGTATCATTTTTTTATAGTTAAATTTGTAGTATTTAGTTGTTGTAGGCTTATTGGATTTATATATATGAACATCCTAGCTAGTTGAATTAGGTACGGTTGAATTTTTAGGATTTTAATTTTTGAAGGTTTATTTAATTTAGGTATGGTTGAATTGACATTATGTAAAATTTAATTGTACATTTCTCTTTAAAATTTTAATTTAACAAATATTTCTAATAAGGGTATTTATATATGAGATATAGAAAGTTTTATGAGAATATGAAATACAAGTCCAATAAGTGTATTTATATATGGATTCAGTGTTTTGGGGGTGGGAGTGAGAAGATTGAAAGTCAATTTCTAGGATTTGACGATTATGAAAATCTTATACAATTCTCATAGGCAATGTCTAACTATGTTTCAATTTTGTCATTATTATATTTGAGGATTTAAGTTTTATAAATTTTACAATTAGATTTTGTCACACTTTTAAAACTAATTGATTCCGAATTTACTATTAACTATTTAATTTATTGAGCTTTTATTATCTTAAACCAAAATTAGTTGGTTGGGATTCTATGAAGCCAATTTTTTATGAGTCGTGAAATTTTTGGAGACAGATACCGCACAGCATCAGAGAGAAAAAGCAAAATCAATTTAAGATAAAAATTGATTAAATTTATTTACTAATTATCATCTTCATGTAACTTTTTAATATTGCAGACAGAGTGTATATGTCATCCCCAACATCAAAATGAAGTAAATGCTATTCTCGAGAAGAAGGCTATTAAGCGGTTTAAAGATACTCTGTTAATTGCTCGGAATGCTAGTAAAATGTCAGAGTGGTTAAGAGAAGATGTTTGGAATAAACTTCTTGCTAAATGGAATACCGATGAATGGAAGAAGAAGAAGAAGAAGAGTGAACAAGCAAAGGCAAACCACGCCTCTAGTAAAGGTGGCTTGCCGCACACAGAAGGTTCGATTAGTTTTGCGACCCATAAACTAAGATTGATAATTACTTATAAATTATTTCTTAGTTTTACATATAGAATTTTACAGTTCTAATGTCTAACTCATACTTTTTGTTACGAAGGAAAAGGAAAGAGAGCGAGATATGAGTCATGTTGAGGTCTTCGAGGAGACGCATAAGAAAAATAAGAAGGACGGTATAAGAGAACACTGGGTGGAGACGCATGCGTCGGACACATATATAAAATACTAACTTCATTATTATTTACGGTTTATTAATAATAGTTTGCTTACAAAATAGTTATGTTTTCAATTCAGGAAGATTATCATAAAAAGGTGGAAGAATGGTAACAAAATCAGCCTCCTTCAACTCAACCAATACCTGATGATATGACCTCATTGTGATAGAGGCAGCGGGTGGAGTAAACAAATGCAGACTCTACGGACTTGGAGTACGCCGATCTACAGGTCATCCAAACCCACTATAAGCTGATTCTTCTTCTTCGCAAAATCAAGAACAGATGGAAGATATGAAAAATGAAATTCGTGATTTGAAGCAACAATTGGACTCATAATTCGTAATATTTGTTAAGATATAGAAATTCATGAGAAAAAATGGCATAATCTATCTGATGATGAGGATGAACAAACTGAATTTGATTTGTAGTAGTTTAGGTCTATGGTATTGGTTGATTGTTAAACTTGATCGTGAGAGACAAGTTTATGTTTTATTTTAAACTTGAATGTGGGCTATTACTTGGATGTTTTTATGCTCAAAATTATTAGGTTTAATGAATTTGTTAGTTTAGATTGTGTTAATCGTTGGATTTGTTGGTTTAGATGTTTTATTGTTGACTAGTTGTTGGCGTTATTGTATTGTAATTGTTTGACAGGTGGTGTAGCTCAGATTTTTTCAATAAACACCCAGATTTCCGACCGATTCGGTCGGAAATGATAAAAAAAAATTATTTTTTAACAGTTTTCGACGGTTTTCGTTGGAAAGTTAAATAAATTTTTCAATCGGTAAATATTTATTTTTATTATTTAATTTTAAATAAATATTTATTTTCGTTTAAATTATTACAGTTGATTCAGTCGTTAAAATTTTGACCAAGACCTTTTGAACGTTCCAACTACTTTGGTCGGAAATCACCGACGGCTTCGGTCGAAAATTATTTTCCGACCGACCAATTTTGGTCGGAAAGTAGTCGAAAATCCGCAATTTGCGACCATTTTGACGGTTGGAATTCAGTCATTTTCTAGTAGTGTTCCTTACTATGTACATTAAAAGGTGTTTGTCCTATAGCTCACTAATATCAAAACATATACAGTTTTTATATCCAAAAATTACGATTGATGTGAATGCTAAAGGTACTAGATTATACAAATTATTTATAGATATTTTTAATTACCAATGCACCCACTTCTTTTCTTGTGATAATGGGTTGGGAATTGGTTTAAAATTTTATTTATTTTTCAACCATATACACTCCATAAAATTCAGTGGTCTATTTATTGTGTATTATATACAGTTGATCATAATGTATATACATGTATATTTGAATATACTTTGTTATTATCTGCTTAGTATAGAATTCGGTCGACTAACTTAAGAGTGCACAATGCGTAAGCATTTGATTAAAGCAAAGTTGATTTCGACAACGTAAAGTCTCCAAGGGACTTCAACTTCTATCACTAATACTTGCAAAGTCTCTGTATCTTTGATGCAATGAATTCATTAAAGGGTAAATTTAGCCAAATAGTATAACGGAAGTTAAATATAGACAATATTCGAAAGTATAGGCGTATATTTGACCTTTTTCCCCGGAGATAATAACTAGCAATAAAAAGGAAAGATAAGTAAATATGATAACAAAGTAACTTATCAACTTCCATATATTTGTATTTGTAAATAAATAAAACAACTTTTATATATTTGGAGATTATCTAATGATGATTCACGAAAAGAACGATTGTACAAGAGATAGTAATGTGTAGGTCAAAGAAATTAAAGAAATATGCCTAATGCAATTAAAAATTACAGAAGCAACTTTGGAAGAAAAATAAGATACTTTGAAAAGTTGGTATGGTACACATCAATGATACAATTGGTATCCATACCCAAAAAGGATATTTGCAGTATCAGGAAAAGGTTTTGGCTTTCCTTTTTGATAGATCTTGCCCTTACCAAACTTTCTTTTACACAACACAACACGTATGAATACAAATGGGAAGAAGGTTTAGGCTAGACATGTCCCACAAATTTATCCAGACGATATGTTTTTTTATTCTTTTTCCATTACTATAAACCATGTTTTCTTTTTAACTACACATTAGAAAATATTTTACAATTCCTCTCTACCTCTCCAGGTAAAACCCACTTATGGGATTATACTGGGTATGTTATTTTTTATTAATAAATATTTTACAATTGATGAAAAGGACTAGGAAATCCAAAGTTGACCCGCCTCAGACTACTATTGATCCAGATATCATGATTGAAAGTTACTCCGCAGACAGTATGCAGAAGGACTCTAACCATGCGAACCTCAGAACCAACGAAAATAGATCAATCCTTAGGCAGCAAACAGTAGCTCAGACATTGCAATAAGAGGAAACAAGAGGTAAGGAGCCTGATATATGCGAGAGAAACAATAAACGCCAAGACAAGACAGGAGTAGCTAAGAAATACTTCCGTCGAGAGCTTCTATCTCTGAAAGGAGCACTGCAAAATCCATGAAAACCGATGCAGCTAAAAGTAGCAGGTGATCGAGTTTCACACCATTTCCAGATTGGAGAACCTTATTTAAAAAAGATCTACAATCTATCTAGCATGTTGTATTTCTTAATAAGACAAAAAAAAGGATAGAAATAAAGCAGGTAACGAACTCCCATACGACAGTTTAATGCAGAAGAATAACCAGAAAGGAAATGAAACAAACGACCTAATGCAACAAAATGCAAACGAACAGATGACACCACTAAAAACTTAGCTGCATCACTACTTAGTACTTACTGCAACACTAAACAGTGTCCAAATCTTCTCAGTTTGGCAATAATACACAAGGTGCAGCACCATGCTTGTTCTACTGTAAACTCAACAAAAGTAGAAGAGGAGTACAAGTAACATCACCACCGCCGTGCTTTTCTGCCACCAGCAATAGCAGATTCCATCCATTACCATACAACGGAACATAATAGATCGCATCATTTATCTTTAGTCAAGCAAAAGAATGTTGGCGAAGTGGTGGCGGAGCCAAGATTTCAAGTTTATGGGTTCGGGATTCTAATCGTAAAAAAGTTACTGGGTTCTAAATTAATCATAATAGATTTTGTAAGACAAACACAGGGTTCGAATCAAAGTTACTGGGTTCGGCCGAACCCGGTCCCGGCACTCTACCTCCACCACTGGAAGTGGCAACTAAAGAATAAAGAAACATCTCGAGAATAAGGGTTGATCCCAACCATGACTAGGCGAGTCACTAGCAAGTTTGTGCTTGTTGGGGTGTCTAGTCGGTGGTAAACCAAATAATCATAAATAAATAAATAATGAAGTATCCCCGCTCACCAGTCTAGCCATCAGCTAGCAACCTCATGATAATCCAGCAGCTTTTCCAGCATATGCAGTCAGGAGCAGATGGTATACTATCTTTAAAGAAATGGAGGAACCAAAACATGGAAGACAATATCATCATTCCAACAAGTGAAAGTGGTTGCAAGGAAACAAGGAGGTCTAATTAAACTGAACTCAAAACCTTTGTGTAGCTTCTGCTGAATGATTTGTAGTGCTGGTGTTGCACAAACGAAAAAACCACAGTCCTTGGAGACTAATAAGAATAGGCCATCACTATGCGCATTGATGCAAGAATGCATCAAGAGTGTGAAAGTTAAACTCAAATCTTCTGTCTCTTGCAACTTAAAAGGCAATGGTCAACAATGGTATAGATGAAACAAACAGTGAAGAATGTATTTGCTAGTAAGCAGATGGATATAAAAGGATTTTCTTTAAAAGGGGTGATAAACTGAATCCTTAAAAACAGATCATGCAGAGCCCAAAAAGAAAAGGACAACAAAAGAAAAAAAAATTCACCCAACTTTAGGCTAAAGTTGATTACCAACTATTCCAACTTAAACATCAACAGGCACAGAAGCTTTATTATATGATACTAATAACATCTCGTCGAAAGTTTACAGTTCAGATTTTAGAGAGCAAACATACACCAAATTATGTGCTGTAGACAAACCATCCACTTATTTGCTACAGAAAGAAACTCAAATTAGTTCCCTGTAGAGAGAAAGTATGCTTTAAAATATCAGACATCACAATTGCATGGAAACAAGTAAAGTTGATAGCCCTAACCTAAGAGGAATAGAAGTATTGAACCCCCGGGAGGGCAATCTTCTGGGTAAACAGCTATCACAAGTCAACAATTTATATGGCAACACGCAAGCATGTCTTCTAAAACAAACGCCAATCACATGGGTGCACCACATGCAATCCGTGTGACACCATATGCTAAATACACAGATTAAACCAATAAGAAAACATCCCATGATTTACATGAAAATACCCAATTCAATTAAAAAAGAGATTATTACATAATTGTATCTCTGTGAGACGGAACACTATTTCAAACCTATCTAAACGCCTAGACTTCCCTACTACAAACAGCTGCCAAAATATAAAGGTAAAAAAAGGGGGGAAATGCTGACAACATCTAAAGAAGAATACTACATTAGCACTTTATAAGGTGGAACTCACAACAGACAGAATTTTTTCTACTGTAAAAAGGAGGCTAAAACTATGTACTGCAACAGAGGTATACCCAAAATGGTGACAAAAAAGACACGAGTTAGCATGAGAACTTCTTAGAGAAGAGACTTACATTGACGAGGGAAACTTGAGACAAGTAACCATCGCAAATGCTCTTCCTTGATCATTCATTCATTTCCTGGTGATTCATCTTCCTTCTTGGTCTGGGAAACCGCTTCAACATCCACTCTAGAAGCCTCCTCCATATTAACAGCTTCCAAACTTGCATTATCTAATCCCTGAACCTTGTTTTCAATGTTCTTGTTTAATGGAGTGAACTGAACCTCATTCGCAATTTTCAGATCCTTATCATCGTTCACTTCACTCTTGGTTCCATCATCAGCAATTATTTCCTTTTCAAAAGCTTCATCCATCCTATTGCCAACAACTTCTTCATCTTCTTTTCCTACTTTATCAGATTCCTTTTCAAAAGCTTCATCGTTCTCATTACCATTAGCCTTTTCACCTTCTTCTCCAACTTTCACCTCATTTTCTGCCAATTCAACATCATCCTCAATCCTATCTTCTTCCTTCCCTTTCACATTCCCAACTCCTTCCATGTGCCCTTCAACCAGTTCAACATTGTTATCCTCCAAAGAATGGCCATCCTCATGACTCTCACTCTCAGACTCATTCTCCACTACCTCCTCAGTCATCTCCTCGCATCCACGACCCCTCCTCTCAAGACTTTGCAACCTCCTCCTCAAATCACCCAACTCCCTCTCCATCAAGAACAACCTGTCCTTCAAAATCAAGTTCTCTTCCTCTAACTGAGCAATATGTGTATCTTGATCGTCCACACGGTTTCCCAACACATTGTTATACTCCATTCCGCTATAGTTCGGGTAAATCATCTCAAACCTGCTCAAATCATGATCTAACCGCCTCTCCACTTCCACATGTTCTTCCACATCACTCTCACTCGATCCTCCCTCCTCTTCTTCCTCATCCTCGTGTCCTTCTACCTCATGACCCGGCGACCTCAGCCTAATCAACCCATTCATCGATCCGTACCCATCCACTCCCCACTCCTCTTTAGCCATATCTACTAACACCTCCCTCGATGGGGAGAAAATAGGGGTCGGCAGCACAGCCGGAGTCACAGGGCAAGGGGACACCAAAGAAGCAATACCACCACTTTTTTTCGCCCTAATGATATATGAAGATGTGTTCCGAGGCGCATAAGGTGCATTCATGTTATTATTATTGTTATGATAAAATTTCTTCTTAGGGAAAAATCTCCGGGCCTTCAATCGGTTTTGCTGTTGCAGATCATTTAACGTAGGGGGCTTATATCCACCACCTTGAGCATTAGTACCACTACCGCTACTTCCACTAATCTCGTTACGCCTTGCAGCGTCCATTCTCTGTTCCTTCTTATTTACCTTTTTACCCTTCCAATTGTTCCGAGGTCCCAAGGGCTTCGAGTGCTTTCCAGTAACGAATTGCTTCATATTAGGGTTAGGGTTTTGAAATTTCAGCTGGTCGACTGATAACGGAGGCAGGGGCTGCTGCGGCCACATCCTGTAGTTCCGATTCATCATCTGCGGCGGCGGCTGCATCATTAACGGTGGCTTATTCATATCCATACTCGTATTTATATAATTATACGTGGAATTAAAGTTGAATTTGCCATTGTTTACCTGCTGCTGTTGTTGAAGCTGTGGATTTAAGATCTGAGGTTGTTGACTCATACTTATCATTTGGTTTTGACTCATACTCATCCTCTGTTGTTGTTGATTCATCATTTTTCCTTGCTCGTTCATTTTACTCCAAAAACCTAACCAAAAATAAATAAATAAATAAACAAACAAATAAACAGATCGTAAACCAAATCGGAACAGTTACTCCTCAAATTATCGCTAAGAGAAAACCTCCGAAGATTTAAAAAATTAGAAATTTTCCGACTTCTTTTTTTTTTCTTGGCGAATTGAGATTTTTAAGGTAGTCGAACCTAATTTTTGGAATCCGATTCGTTGCTTGGATTGAGGTTTAATTTTTTTCGAAATTATTTTCTCTTTTTTTGAATTCTTCGATTTTCTCTCTCTAGAAATCTCGATCGGTAGTTTTTGCGTAAACCTCTGAATTTTTTGCTGTGGTGACGGACGGAAAGGACAAAGGGTGGTGGTGTTTATATAGGAGAAGAGGAAGTGATTTAACGGTAGAGATTTATCCTAATGATAATGTAAGATGGATAAGTGACACGTGGTGTAAGAGAGTGATGCGGGTTTTTGACAGGATTAGGTTTTGAGAAAGTAACAGTAACCGCCCTTGGTTTGTTGATTAAATTACGCATATCACCCACTGGTGATTTAAAAATTTATTAGATATATAAATGCGATTGTTTGAAGACAGACACAAAATTAAAACGAAGGAAGCACTAGAAAAAAGGAAAATAAAAGATGCAATGTGTAAATATTTTTAAGTTTTACAATCATTTTTGTTCTTATTTAATATAGATAAAACTCTTAGTTTGATATGTTTATGTTAATTTAACTTGGGACAGAAGGCAAACAATTATTATAATAATTTAGTTTATTTGACACGAAATATACGAGTGTGATTCGTATTTGACAAGGATTAGATTTTGAGAAAGGAATCACCTTGCTTTGTTATATATCTAAATTACCATACGAATGAAATATCACGTAGGCCTTCGTCGTGGTTGAAGAAAAAAATACATAAAATTCAACTTTAATTTATAATTACTAATTTGTATTTTTGGGAAAAATTCGAAAATAGTCAAATTTACAAGTGGTCACAACTTCAAAAGTAATCGGAATTTAGTCATTTTTCATGTAAAGATAAATTTGAACGAAAACACTGTTCAAAATCTGGAAAATACTTCAGCATAATATACTGGAATTCAAGTATAATATATCGGTCCAGCATAATATACTGAAGTTCCAGTATAATATACTGGTCCAGCATAATATGTTGGAAGTTCATACACAGGTGCTACAATCTCCAGTATATTATGCTCGAATTTTCCTAGTGTTAGAGTTCCAGCATAATACAGAGGCGGATTTAAGATTTTCGGAGGATGGGTTCACCATTACTTTTTAAAAAAATTAAACAAAAAAGTTGATTGGGGATTCAAACCCCCGACCTTTAAGGCTATTGGAAATAAGAGATCAAAACCAATGAACCACTTATCTCTTTTGACCATAGATTCCATCAAATATCTATATCTATTTTTGCCAAATTATGTACAGCATATCTATACCTTAACCTGAGGACCATGAGTTCACGTGAACCATTTTTTAGAGTGAAGATCCGCCCCTGGTTCATACACAAGTGCATCGATCTCCAGTATATTATGCTGGAACTTTCTATGTTGCAGCAAAATAGTAGTTATTTTTCAACGACTTTGCAAACATTGGCACTTTTTAAATGACCAGCCCGAAAACTGACTAGCCCGTATTATTTTTACTGTATTTTTTATCCTCTTAATATGTTAAGCATTCATTTTGTCAAGTTGTATAGGTGTACCATCTATCTTAACAACAAATAAAAAAGGTCGTTACTTTAATCATTACAAAATAAACGTTCAATTTATTTTTAAAGAAGTCGTCTTGCATCAACCTTAAACTGGACATCCGGCTTCTTTTTTGATTTTTTTAATTGAATTTTAATTATTTTAACAATAAATGAAATTCAATAACAGGACAAGGTTCTTGAATTACTGTTCAAATACAAAAGTAAACTCCTATATAACTATTTACAAGTTATCTTAGTTTGGTCAATGCTATATTATACTAGTTTTTTGGCAAACCATATGAATGACAAAATTAAAAAAAGTTATATTACTAAAATGTATTTGAGTTACAAAATTAAAAGTAATTAAATTCTTTAAAAATATAAATATGATTTTATAAAATCAAAGAGCCAAAAAATATTTTTTGTATTCGAGTTCCAATCGAGAATGAGGAATTGTGTTAGATTTCTCAAGTCCACTTCGTCGTTTTGAACATTGTAGAGGAACAGCAAATGCCCAATTCGCATTCATAATACTCCCTTTTAGGGAAGCGTGCAGTGATTTTGATAAATTAAAAATCAAAAGATATTTCAATATTTTACTGGTAAAATAAGCGTTCATGAGGACATTTCAACTTATATTACTTTAAAATGATCTTAGCTAGGGGTGTTCATAAAAATCCGGAAAATCAAATTAAATCGACCAAAAAAATCGATACATTTTAGGTTTGGTTTGGTTTTGATTTTGAATTTTAAAAACCGATCAAATTTGGTTTGGTTTTGGTTTCAATCAAAAAATAACCGGAAAAAATCGAACCAAACCGACTATAAAAATAGCTATTTAAATTTATTATTACACATATATATATGTATATTTTTTATATAAAGTTTCTAAAATTTTATGATATATATTAGTCATTTATATTTTTAGTCTAGTTTTTTGCTATTTAATAATCTAATTCTTTGCCTTTAGATTCTAGTTTGATTGGTAATTTTCTTTCGCTAAGTATAAAAAAATTATTTCATGCTAAAAATAAATCAATTTTTAATAGAATTGTCACAACCCAAACTGGAGGATCATGACTAGCACCCGGGCCATACTTGCCGAGCACCAACGTACATTTTATCTAATCTTCCTATTATCTTTAAAGGCCGACGAGATCAATGTAAGTGGTAGATATGAATTATGAACACCAAACAATGATAGATAATGGAATGAACATGGATAACATGGGATAACAAGACTGCCAAGAAACTACTTATAAGTTAGGAGCTATAACGCTTCCATGAAAGACCATACAACAAAAATCATCTGACAAGGCATACCAAACTATACATAAGCCGACACCTGTCGATGAGCCTCTAAAGGAGCATAAGTAATGCAACATAGTCGGAACAGGGCTCCGACATACCCATAATATCTATAACAAAAATGCATACCAAGACCACGGCAAGTTTGGAGAAGGGATCTCGCCTATAACCATTGAACTGGAAAGCCTACTGTGGTGGGGGAACTGCGTCTACCTGTCTATCAGGAACTGCAGCACGACATGCAGCGTCCACAAATAAAAAGGATGTCAGTACGAATAATGTACTGAGTACGTAAGGCAGGTCAATATAAATATGAACAATAATGTAAAGAGAGGTAGAGAAGATACAACTTGTAACATCTGAATGCTTCTAAGAGACAGTAACATGAAATGCATGATACATATTTATACATAATCTTTTAAAAACATCCGCCTCTGTGGGCATCATCATCATCATCATATCATACCCGGCCTCAAAGAGGACTCGGTAAATCCAACTGATCAGTGGTTGCACAATACGTGTCATACCTGGTCGACTATACTGCGACTCGGTAGAGTAAAATAGATACATATATATAATGCATGTAGGACTCATTGGAATCATGTTCTGAACATTTCGGAGTGACGTAAGGTCGATATTCTCCGTACACATTATTAGGATTAACTCTTCATCAAGAGTATTATAAGAATCAGGAAGTACCAACAACATTGATAACATAGGAATAAGAGGAGCAACCTCAACATCAATTGTTCTATAAGAAGGGAAACAATGTAAGTACTGCTAGCTTCTAAGAGTAGAGTATCTTTGGAAGCTCGTTCATTGCATTATGTACAATCAGAGTCGTGCAAAAGAAGGAAAGAGATAGCCTCACATACCTTGTATATACTTCCCCAACCTCAAGCTACGCAAATGTCACAACTCTTTAATCTACAATAAGAGAAACGACACTATCGTTATCGTTTAAGCGTCATAACTATTATGTATCGACCACAATCTATTTTACGATGAAACAGACAACACCTTCCCTATTTATATGACTTCACACAAGTCAAAACAATTACCAAACAGCCCAAACAACATCAATAATAATCATATTGAGCCTCCCAAAATAGTCCACACACAACCTAATCACTTCACACATAAGACGACCACCGTAGTCGTGTCAAACGATCCGGAAATGTTACGACGAACGAACAGCCCACAACCCTACATCTATATGGTGTTTCTACACACCCTTCCTCCTCCATAACTCCACAATACAGCAGTAAAATACGCAGCCCTATAGCAACACAAAACAGTCCGCAAAACAGTCCGCTACAAGTGAATAACTCGAACTCACGGCTTCCGATCACCGTACCGTGAGTTCTTACACGTATAAAATGAATTACCATGAATTTAAAGCACAAAAAAATAGATGAAAGAGAGCAGTAAAATCACATTACTTGCTGGATACTCAGCCCTTATCTTGGTTCTTCAAACTCTAGGGTTTACCCCCAGTTTGAACTTGAAAGAGAGGGAAAATCAATTAGGGTTTGTGGATAATTTTTAGGAGGAAGTTTGCAGGGGTTTAGGTATGGTTATTTGTAAAATATAATGAGGGATATATTGCAGGAGATAAGCCTTTTAATGGGCTCTTTGGATGACCCGAAATTGCCTATTTTTGGGCTATCATTTAACCAAGTAGGTGACCCACCTACTTGTCACCTAGCAGCTTGTGCAGTCTCGCGAAAATGTCAATATCTCTCTACTCCAATGTCTTATTGATAAGAGGTTTAATGATTTGGAAACTAGACTCATAGATATTCAATTTGGTGGGTATATCACCCTGTAATTCCAAGTAGATTGGGAGAAATCTTAATAACATTTGACCTAAAGTTTAAGTAAAACTATGAACCTAAGTTGTGACAACTCTTGTCGACTTTTGTTTCATAACTCGTTTGACTTCAAGACTATGATACGGATATTATATGATTCAAATACCTTAAAACATGACCTCTTGAGAATATCAAGCACCCTTAGGTTTACCCAAAAATACGAGTTACAACATCCTTGATTCGTTTAACTTCTAATACGTGTTAATCACTCTTATACACTTTTGTATCATTTAAGATCAATAGGATTAACTTCCTATCATCTCAAAGATAATCTCTTCTCATGTTTACGTCGATTAACTTATGGCATGAGCCAACGTACGTGAATATGGGTTGTAACATGAGTACTTAAATTATTCATCACTATTTTATTCAATTATGCGTTTAGTAGTGTATGTCACATATTTAAGAGAGAGAAAACGATAAATAACCGAAAAAAATGAAAAACCGACAAAAACCGAATCGATAAAAAATCGACTTAATTGGTTTGGATTGGTTCCAATATTTGAAAAATCGACTTACTTGGTTTGGTTTCTTTTTGGAGAAAGACCGACCCAAACCGAACCATGAACACCTCTAATCCTAGCAATTTATTGAGATGCTTTCAGTATTATATCTTGAAAATTTAACGAAACAATCAATGTAAGTAGATAACTTGCAATGCACTACAGGCAATGCATTTGCATCTCAAAACATTAAATTCATATTTAGTTTTCACAGAGTAGTATGGATTGCTCACAAATATTCAAATCTTTTGTAATTTGTTGGAGAAATATATTTTGTGTGTATAAAGTTTGAAAATAGAAAAAAGAGGAAGAGAAAAAAGAGAATAGTGCGGAATAAGTTGTTGGATGAAATTAGGCAAACAAAATATTCAAATCGACTCCTCAAAATCTCCAAATATCTTACAAAAATGAAGAGAACATTGGTTAATGTAATTAAGTTTGCTACTATACTTTTTTGTAAGTCGTTTATGGAATTATAAAAGCTAGCTCTTAAATGGTGATATAGTTAATTTTCGAAAAATAAAAGTTAACCAATAAATCAAAAATGACATAAATAATTCTTATTAGCTCATTATTTAGCCGCAAAAATAAATGGAAAATACAAGGTAATTAACGTCTAAACTTTATGGTTTACAAGAAATTAACGTGTTTTTATAAGCCATCATTTAATAGGATTTTCAATTAACCACATTCATGTTAGTGGAGAATTATTTAACATTTATAGGAGGTTACTTTTTAATGATGAAGATCAAAGGGTTGCCAACTTTGTTTTTGTTTCAATTAAATGTTATTATTTTTATTAATTTTCGTAGAATGTATATTTACATCTTTATACAATATTATATTTGAAAAAATATTATGTTGAAGGGTATTATAGCCACCCAACTTTATAAGGTTATTTTGTTAATTCAATTCTTAACTTTAGGCTTCATATAATATTGTTTACCCGTAAAACGGTACAGTTGATTTTATACGTAGTTTCTAGACAAGCGAATTAATTTGATTCTAAAATAATAAAATAATTGAAGAATTATGCAATACTTAGCTTTGAGATGGAGACGGAATAATAGAAACAAAAGTTCCGGGAACAGGATTTTCGGGCACAACAACAATGGAATCGAAAAGCAAAAACATAAGATTGTATTAAACTTCGAATAGAATGTAGCATAAGTTTGTCAGAAAATTTGTGCCCCTTATAATGATAACTGAGCTCACTATTTATAACTATGTCTAGGGAAGGAGGTCTTAGGATCGTGCCCCTCTTTTAATATTAATTATGAGGGTCATTGTTGAAGATGTAACGGTGAATATAAATGTCAAATTCCCTGTAACAGGTAATTATTCTTAATATCACGAAATATTCTCTATTAAATGCTATCGGGCGAAGAGTATTTATCACATCTTTATGAGCGTTATTCTTTCGGGTGACAAACGAAACAACTGCCTTCGTCTTAGTCATACCCTTGTTTTGGGTTCCACATGTCCCACTTTTGGGTGGCCATGTGTCATAGTATATTTTACCCGATACAGATAGTTCTCCTGCTTTCCGGTGACATAACTTCGTGTTACCGGGAAGTTGGTAGAAACACTCTTTTGGCGGGAATTACTATAACTCCCTCTGAAGGCTTCTGACAGTTGATTAGGTGCACGCCTCTCCGAATTTAATGCCCCGAACATGCGTCATCCCATGATTCAGCACAACTTTTACCGTTTATCGAGGTAATCATGGCCATGAATTTAGCCGCCAAAACTTTTACTTATATGCATCAACCTTCTCTCTATACTTCCATAATTTTACAAGTTTCCCTTATTCGACTTGCATTCTCCCCTTCATCTAATTCTCTTCAAGTAAAAATCTTTTCCTTCTTCCATACAATGACTTCTTCCTCAAAGCGTACCCGTTTTTCAAGGAACAAGAATAAAGCTGAGGATTCTGCTCCTCCAACAACGGGGCTCCATCATCCCTAGAAGTCTTGTTACCACAAAATATTTCAAAGAGAAATTTCCTACTACTAATTCTTGTACATGGGTCGTTATGTGTCCTTCTTCCATCCGTCCTTCTAGCATTCCTGTTGTGAAGAAAGACTGCCGCTGTCACGGTTTGGACATTGTTCCTCCTGATCTATCGGAGCGAGTGACCCTACCCAAGGAGGGTTTTACGTATTTTTATACGTATCCCTTTACTTTGTGTGTGTTATCTTTAAGTGGAGAGCTTGACTCTATTATTGCGAAGTTTTGCCTCCGCTACCAGGTGTGTTTGGCACAAGTAAGTCCTTCAGTGTGGAGGACGGTTGCTTGCCTTCGACGTTTGTGCCTGGAGATGGGAGAAGAGCTAACCTTAGCTCATATGATGAGTCTCTATTCTCCCAAGATCTTTCGCGGAGGAATGATTCATCTACAAGCGTGGCCACCATGCTCTATTATCTAGCATGGATGAAGACAACAATCGTGGATGGATGGAACGGTTCGTTGCAGTTGCCACCAACGATATCATTCCGGCAATGGCTTCATCCTTTCCGGCCGCTTGGAACCGCACTCGTAAGCTTTTTTTTTTTATTTATTAAATATTCTTTTATAAAAGTATTGATCATCCATCCTTCATCTGTTTCAGCAACCCGATGGATCCCACCGGTGGTTGAAGGTTTGGACTAGTGGGTCCAGAAGATCCTGGATGTACGTCGCCTGAAACTCACTTGTGGAATCTGGCCCCTAAATATGGGTGGAAGAAAAAAATCATGGTAATTCAAACTCACCGTGTTTCAATTTTTCATTTGGAAAACTTGATTGATCCTTTCTACCTGGTCTATGAAATCAGGTCTACCCGCAGGTTCTGTTACTATGCCCGAGGAAGACATCTTAGCTAATCTTGCTGATGCAGCAGGGCTGCTTCTGGAAGCGCTTACTCGAACAGGTATGTCCGGGCCTGCTTCGGGTACAAGTATATCATTATGGAGTCTCCGGTCAGAGGACAAACAACCAAAAAGAAGACGCTACTCCGCGGTCAGGGAAAAGAATAAGAGGGTGAAGATCGCTGCCCCCGAGTCATCTCTGGTAGTGATGATGATTGGCCCTCCTTCCGGGCTGGTCGTAGACACCGTGATGATCAAAGATGACGAAGAATCTAGTGATGAGGCACCCTCTCTTCATAGAAGACGACGATCCTCAACATCTCAACACGATGCTCGCCCTGTTGAGATAGTTACACCAGCCGAAGATGATGTTTCGGCACTTTGGGGAGAGTTTGATTTGGTAGATAATGCCAACTCCCATTTTCAGGCCCCAGTTGCTATGCCCGGTGCTGCAGGGCTGAGTACCGGGTCCCTTCCATCTTTGGTTGGCGAGCATCCAACAACCAGCACTACATTTGATGCAGCTGCTTCTCACTCTTCAACTCCATCAACTTCATCTCCACATTTGCCAACACCAGCAACTGCTACATCATTTTTATCTGCATATATACTTTCACCACCAGCTGCCACATCACCTCCACCAGCCATACTTGATCATGAAGGAAGTGTTCCTCTTCCCAGTCCCCAGTTTATGGAAATTTGGGGCAAAATTACGCTGCCCCCTCCTGAGATCTGCAAGGTAGGAGGAATGTTACTCTTTCGGTCTCCACTAGATGCAACTTGCTATCTCGGTCGGTAAATCTTTCTAATTACCTGAAACCTTTGGCTTCACAGAAGTATTGGGAAAAGGTTCAGACTCTCTCGAGAGACTGTTTGTTAAACAACTCCATGCACAATGCCGCATCGGTATATTTTTTATTTCTTTTGTTGTTTCTACTAGTTTTGCATAAATACATCCTGAGTTTGTTTTTCTCGCTTTGTAGGCCAACTTTATTGCTTCCGAGGGAATTCAAATATTGATTAGGAAAAAAGAGGAACTTACCTCCGAGCGGGATCAACGTTTGGTTGAACGGGACCAAGCCGTTATTCGCCTCTTGAAAAGGCTAGGGCCAAATGGACTAAAGTCCATAATGCCATTCTTGCTATATCCGATCGTGAGACAACCTTTGCTGAAAGATTGAACAACTTAGAGGCGGCGTTGAATTCCAAGGCTGAAGAGCTTGCTGCTGCAGGGATGAAGTATGCCCACCTGGAAGAGAAGCACAAGAGGACCGTTGAGCATAATAAAATTCTCAGCTCTACTATCTGCGAGCTCGATGTTAGCCTCTAGTCTGTTAGATGAGCTCGGGAAACCTTTCTGCCGAGATCACTAACTCAAATAAGAACTTAAGCACCGAGCGGCTTCCCTCGTTGTTGAGAAAACTTACACTATGTACTTCATAAGGAGGAAAACTTTGGAAGAGGCCAAAGCCGATATCATTGATTTTGATGACGAAATTTCTAAGGCCTGTGAGCTTGAGTTAGCTGCTAAAAGTGGTCTCCCAGTGAGGTATGATGCTCCTAGTCCTTCTGGTTCTAATTTCGAGTTTTCAGGAAGAATCGGAGGATGACAATGCTGAAGACCAAACTGGTGAAGACCAAAATGTTGAGCCATTGGTGGATCCATCTACTGCTCTCGGGGACGCATACACTTCTCTTCCTTCGGATTCAGGAGATACTGCAGTTTAGCTTTGATTTTCTTTTTCCAACTTGTATCTATGTCGTTTTGGCATGTTTTTGTAAATAGAAACATCTTTTTGCTCAAGTATTTGTTTGAGTCTTTCTTTCGTTTAAATATTCATGCAAGTCTTTAACCATTGCATTTTCTTCCTTTTGCTTAGAGTTTTGCGCAATTTTTTCTGTTTGTGTCTTATTATGTAAAGCCTAGGGTGTAGTTTCATCAAAAGCATTTTGGCTTTGGATATCAACCCCTTTTCGGGAGGGATTTTGTAAGTATTTTTGCAAGTTCACTTTTTGCATCCTTTCGTATACGACTTCGGATGTATTTTTTCCCGAAGACATTTTGATCGGGCCATGAGTTCATCTGAAACCAACCATTTAACGAAAGAGTTTTTATAAGAGAGGGCCCTCTTATGTTTGCGGTGCTCTTGAAGAGGACGTCTCCTGTTTATTACGACACTAGCATTTGAAGTACTCGTTTAACTTTGAAATGACAAAGTTGATAAAAACAAAAGGATTTCATTTCACTTTATCTTCTATTTTCAAAAAGTACATAAGCATTTGCTATGCTGAAAAGAAATTGCCATTACTTATTACTAATTTGTACAACTTTTTTCTACGGGGCTGTCCGCACAGTCCCGGTCCCGATTATACAATTTTGTTTTCGATTTTTCATTTCTAGTTGAAGTGCCAGTCATTGTATCTTCATATCTCCCCCCCCCCCCCAGTGTTCCGAATGCAAATTAGAACACTGGAATTCTTATATCTTTGAAGATTCCACCAATGAATTGCTAGGTAATCCTTAACTTGGTAACATACTTTACTTCCCCTCAGGAATTTGCTATCGAGCGAAGGACTATCTAACAACCCTCTAGTGGTTTGCGCTCGTGAACGGTCGGGTAACCTTCTCTCAATAGCAAACTTAACTTTTCGGTGGGAAGTTTCTATAGAGAAAAAGATTATCTAACCGTCCCTGAGTGGATCTTTGCTTGTGTACCTTGCTGTTAAAGGTCTTCTTGTTGCTGTCTTCGTAGTATGATTTCTGTTGCTGCCTCGTTAAAAACCTTGCTAGAAAAACCCAATTGAAACAAAAAATAAACGAAGGGAAATTGAGTGCAACACATACTTTCCGCTCGGATAATGTCCATCATCAGTAATATCTTTTGAGGTATGCATATTCCAGTTGCCGGGCAGCTTTTCTCCATTTTGGTTCTCCAATTCATATGAACATTTTCCGATGATAGATGAAACCCGGTAGGGCCTTCCCACATTGGTCCTAACTTCCCTGCGCTGAGCTCCTGGGTGTTTTGAGTTACTTTCCTTAGGACCAAGTCTCCGACTTTGAAATAACGGAGGCTGGCTCTTCGATTATAATACCGCTCCATTCTCTGCTTTTGGGATACCATTCTTATATGTGCCAAGTCCCTACGCTCATCGAGTAGCTCCAAGTTGACTAACATTGCTTCGGTGTTTGATTCTTTATCTTCTTGGGAATATCTTAAGGTGGGTTCCCCTACTTCTATCGAGATTAAAGCTTCTGCACCGTACACAAGGGAAAAGGGAGTTTCTCTTGTGCTCGATTTGTCCATTGTTCGGTATGCCCATAGAACTCCCGGTAATTCCTCGGGCTAATTATCTTTTGTCGCTTCCAACCTTTTCTTGAGGCTTTGAACAATCACTTTGTTCGTTGACTCTGCTTGACCATTTGCGCTCGTATTATAGGGTGAAGATGTGATCCTCTTTATTTTTAAATCTTCGAGGAATTTTGTAATTTTTGCACCTATAAATTGTGGCCCATTATCGCATGCTATCTCTTTTGGTATTCCGAATCTGCAAATTATATTTTACCACAAGAAATCCACAACTTCGCGCTCGTCGATCTTCTGATAAGGACCTACTTCCACCTACTTAGAAAATTAGTCAGTCAAAATTAAAAGAAATCTTACCTTTCCGTAGTAGGCGGTAGTGGTCCGACCATGTCCATGCCCCATTTCATGAACGACAACGGGGACATAACCAAATGTAAGGATTCTACCGGTTGATGCACCAGTGGTGCGTAGCATTGGTACTTATCACATTTTCGTACGAAAGTAGGGTTGGGCATGTATCGGGTATAACCGATAGCCCGATCCAAAAAAGTATATTGGGTTATCAGTTTGGTAGTGGTTTAGTATGTTTTTACTATTGGGTTATCGGTTCGGGCCTCGGTTTGCGAATTTTCTTAACGGATTAACCGATAACCCAATAAGATTTAATAAAATTATGATTTTACCCTTAAGTATTGATCACGCTCAACTGTGTCTTGTAGAAGACTAAGCGGGCGTTGCAAATATAATCCTGGAGTATTATGCCCAGAGTCGATCCCACAGGGAATTGACGTATCAAGCACGCTGTTAAAATACTACTCAGCTGTCACCTGATGTTATTTAAATTCCTAATACTAAAGATTAAAAGTAAAGATTAGCTACTCTACTGTATAAACAATTGTAATAAAATCTAAGGTTATGGTTTCCCCCGCTGGTGAACTTACTTCTCGGATACTTCGTATAGCTTGATTAATCGTCTCTATCAATCATGAACACTCTATCTACCATAAATCTCTCTCAAGTAATTATGATAATTTACTAGACGCACTCTCTCAAGTTACGCTAGCTAGATTGCATTACAGTTCACTTAGATTGCACCCGAAGTATCGTTATCTCTAATCCAACCTCTAAACCCTCGGTTATGACTTTCGTCTATACTCTGGGAGTGGTGTTGTTCAAACAATTACCTAAATATGCACTCTCTCTCAAGTAGATACATAATAAATAGGCACAGCTAATTGAGGGCCCTTCAATCAACTACAACAAGAACGTAGTTGAACAAATAGAGTTTAATCAACCAATCAAAGCTATATTAATATCACAATAAGTTTATTCCCCAACGGGTTCTACCAAAACCCTAGGTTAAAGAAGTTAGCTAAACAAATTCATAAGAATAAAATCTAAAACAACTTGCATAATAGAACTACAAAGTAATGAAGAAAATATGTACAAATTGATGTTTTGCCGTCCGTATCCACTCTAATCTCGAATCTCCCTTTGTAGTTGTGTTTTAGGAGTCTATTTATAAGTTTAGGACAAACCCTAAACGTGTAGGAGACTTCTATTTCAATTGGGAAACACTTAAACCCGTCAAAACTCGGTTTTTCGCCGAACTGGGGACCCTGGCGTTTGGACCCAAAGGCCTGGCTAACGCCAGGCAAGGGCTGGCGTTTCAGCCCTAACGCCTGGCTAACGCCAGGGTAGGGCTGGCGTTTCAGCCCTAACGCCTGGCTAACGCCAGGTAGGGTCAGGTTGTTTGGCTCTGTCGCCCGGCTATCGCCCGGGTGTCTCCTTTCGCGTATCTTTCGACGTATTTGCATCCCTTTAGCTCTGTTTCCATCTCCACTTCACCTACACATGAAATAAACTCCATTAAGCACATAACAAGTGTATTTTTATCATTAATGCGCATAAAATGTAAGGTATATCACATGTTAAACTATGCAATTTAGTCTCGCATCAAGTATATAAATACATGTAGGGCTTCATTCTCTCTTTTTCTCCCAATTTTCCTAGCCGCATTCAAGACATCAAGTTTCATGGTTCACTCTTCAGGGTTCAGTCATAAATTGATTCAATTTTTCATCAGTATTTCTTCAAAATTCAAAGTAGAGCCACATTCATAGAATCATAGCGTAAGTTTTGTTTTCCAAAATTTGAAATTTAATTACTTCTTTCTTAAGAATAAGTTTCGTTCCTTCATCAATTTCGGGTAAGTTTATGATTCTCTTCATCATTTTACAATTCTAATTTTCCTCATTATTTTTTGGGTCACTATTTTTGGATTTCCTAACTTATTGTTTGAGGTTGTTTTGGATTTAATTCAAGATAAGAACTAAAATTATGAGAAAATTCTTGTGCGTTGGTCTTCGAAGTTCTGTATTTAATTTATTTAATTAGAGTTAAAGCATTTGGTTGTTTGCTGACATCTTTTGATACCTGGACAGTAAACATATTCCTTTGTTGTTGCCAAATTCAATAATTAAAGTTCAGTTCATATGCGTTATATACTATGCTTCTTACCTCTATATTGATTTATCTTATCGGGTAAACCGATAACCAAATTGATAATGGTCGATAACCGATTAAATGATAAGTGATAACTGATATCTTATCGATTCAGTTATCAGTTTACCATATTTGTAAACCATTAACTGATATGCTAAACCGATAATATTCATAATTGAACCGAACCGATCGATGCCCACCCCTAGTACGAAGTCTTTGGCATCTTGTTCCAAAGACTTCGAATCTGCAAATTATATTTTCCCACAAGAAATCCACCACTTCGCGCTTGTCGATCTTCTGAGAAGGGATATGTTGGGCCAATAATATCCTGTACTCACCAACTTCAACACTAAGGAATCTGCGCCCAAATGGTTTCCGCATATCCCTTCGTGAACCTCTCTCATGACATAGTTAGCTTCGGATTCCCCTAAGCATCGGGCCAGCAGGCCTTGGAAAGATTTTCTATACAATTGGCCTTTCTTGAAGCTATATCGTGCTGCTTTGGCTCACAGTGCACGAGATGCTTTGGGGTCTTCGGGTAACTTTTCGTGCTCTAGATAATCAATAATTTCATTTCTCCAGTCTCAGACCAAATTAGTCGCATTTACCATATAGTAACCATTTGTATCCAGGATTAAGTTTATCAGCTGCACTACCGTCCGGATTCTAATCCCTTTATTCTCACCGATGATCCAAGGTTATCCACTGTGTCTGCTTATACGTTATCTTCCCTCGGGATATGAGTAATCGACCACTCCTGACATCGCACCAACAACGCCTATACCTTTACCATGTATTGTTGCATGCGCTCCTCTTTGGTTTTGAAGGTTCCGTAGACCTGATTTACCACCAGCTGTGAGTCGTACTTGATTTCGATGACCTGGGAGTCAAGTCCCCAGGCCAATTCGAGCTCTGCGATCAAAGCTTCATACTCTGCTTCATTGTTAGTTAAATGGACCGTTCTAATGGCTTGCCTTAGGTTTCCCCTGAAGGCGTGATTAAGACTATACCAAGCCCGGACCCTTTTATGTTGGAAGCTACATCCATAAATAAGGTCCAAACCCCTGATGTAAATTCTGATGCCATTACTGCCACCTTGGTTGCCAAAGGCAGTAATCCTGGACTTAAATCAACCACGACGTCAGCCAATACTTGCGACTTAATTGCGGTCCTTGGATTATTTCTATGTCGAACTCACTCATTTTGATGGACCATTTGGCCAATCTACCCGAGCATTCCGGTTTATGTAGGATATTTCGCAAAGGGAAAGTGGTCACCACAACTATCGGGTTGCATTGGAAGTAGGGCCTCAGCTTCCGAGCAGCGACTACGAGAGCTAAGGCCAGTTTCTCCAATATGGGTAGCGAGTTTCTGCTCCTGTTAAAATTTTCCTAACATAATAAATGGGAGATTGCGTACCTTCGTCCTCACAGACTAAAATCGCACTCACCGCAACTTCTAAGAACGCGAGGTAAACTAACAATTTTTCACCTTCTTTTGGTCTTGAAAGCAATGGAAGGCTTGACAAATATTTTTTCAAATCCCTCAAAGCCTGTTGGCACTCCGGGGTCCATTCAGAATTATTTTTCTTTTTAGCAGTGCGAAGAAATGATGACATTTTTTTTATGACCGGGAAATGAACCTGCTCAAAGCTGCCAATCTCCCTGTGAGCCTTTGGACTTCCTTCACGTTTGACAGTTTGTCCGGGATGTCTTTTATGGCCTTGATCTTATCGGGTTTACCTCGATTCCCCTTTGCGATACTAGAAATTCCAAAAACTTACCAGAGCTGACCCTAAACGCGCATTTCTCGGGGTTAAGTTTCATATTATGCTTCCTTAGGATGTCAAAAGTTTCTTGCAGATGTTTAAGGTGATCACCTGCATTCAAAGACTTAACGAGCATATCGTCTATATAGACTTTCATAGTTTTTCCTATTTGATTTTCAAACATCCCATCACGAGCCCTTGATAAGTGGCTCCAGCATTTTTCAACCCGAAGGGCATCACATTGTAGCAATATGTACTGAAAATTATTATAAACGAAGTATTTTCCTGATCCTCCGGGTTCATCTTAATTTGGTTGTACCCGGAATATGCATCAAGGAAACTCATTAACTCGTACACGACTGTGGCATCAATCATTTGATCGATGTTCGGCAATGGGAACGAGTCCTTCGGGCACGCCTTATTAAGATCTTTATAATCTACACACATGCGAAATTTATTGTTCTTCTTAGGAACTACTACTGCATTGGCTAACCAGCTTGGATATTTTACTTCTCGAATTGAACCGATATTAAGTAAGCGGGTTACCTCATCTTTGACGAATTTATTCTTGACTTTAGCAATAGGGCATTTCTTTTGTCTTGTCGGAGGTATGGTGGGGTCCAAACTTAACTTGTGTATGGCTACCTCTGTTAGGATACCTGTCATGTCCTCATGTAACCATGCAAAACAACCGGCATTAGATTTAAGGAATTTAATAAAGCTAGACTTGAGCTCCGATTGCAGTCCTTTCCCCAAGTGGAACTTCTTTTCTAGGATTCTTCGAACAATGCAACTTGATCAAGCTCTTCCGCTAAGGATTTTGTTGCATATGTCTCTTCCAGAACCTCGAAATATCTCGGCACTTCATCATATTCTGACGCCTCTACCCCCGGGCTAAGACCATGTGTCGGTTCCTGTAATTGCTATGTTGCATGTTCCTTTCCTTTGCTACTAGAGACCGAAATTGTATTCATCTCCCTTGCCGCCTGTTGGTCACCCCTCATCTGCTTAATTCCTTCGGGTAATGGAAACTTCATCAATTGATGATATGTTGATGGTACGACTTTCATCTCGTGTAACCATGGCCTTCCCAGAATGATGTTATATCCCATATCACCATCTACCACTTCGAAGAGAGTTGTCTTCATTACTCCTTCGGCGTTTGTGAGTAATATATTTTTCCTCGAGTTTTCACACTAGCGAGATTGAATCCGGCGAGGAGCTTTGTGGCCGGAATAATGCTTCCGGTGAGTTTAACTTGCTCCAATACTCTTAATTGTATGATATTAGCCAAGCTTTCTGTATCCATTAGAACACGTTTAATCTTAAAATCTGTCACATTTAAAGAAATTACCAGTGTGTCGTTGTGTGATAGCAACAATCCGCCTGCATCCTCCTCCGTAAAAGTGATATCATCACCTTAGAACCTTTTGCTATGGGTTATTGATACCTTCATCTTCTTTGCTTCGGAAAAGGTGACCTCATTGATCTTGTTACCTCTGAAAATCATGTTGATCGCTTCGCGTGGGGGATCTTCTCATTCTTTCGAGGGTTCTGCATTGTCCCGGTTACTACCATAATTGTTCTTAGCTCGGATACTCAAGAATTCTCTCTAGTAACCATTCTTCAATAATGTTTCCGCTTCTTCCCTGAGGTATCGACAGTCCCATGTCCGGTGGCCATTTGTCCCGTGGTATTCACACCATAAGTTGGTATCCCTTTGGCTGGTATCATCTCTGATTGGTTTCGGGGACCGTGCTTATTTGATGCTTCTCATGGCCAACACCAACTCCACTATAATGACGTTGAAGTTGTATTCCGACAACTTGGGGTAAGAAGGATCTCGTGAGCCTAACGCTTCTTTATCCTGCAGTGATCTATTATTTCGACCGCGATCCATCCTTTCGTCAACGGCAGACCTATCCACTGTCTGAAAGTTTCTGCCATGACCTTCGGTCCGTTCGTAGGGCAAAAATCGGCCCCTCAAAGTCCGCTTGTCTATGTCATAATCGTCTTTTATTGTTCTCTGTTCTTCTCCCGTCCTTTGGTCGACGATGGAAAACCGAACTGATCATCTTCGATTCTTATCTTTGACTCGTACCAGTTGTTGACGTCCGCCCAAGTCATTGCTTGAAACTTAAGCTGGCTTTCCTTCAGTTTCCGAGAAGCGTTTGAAATTCTCGGATTCAATCTCTTGGTGAATGCTTCAGCCGCCCATTCATTCGGGATAGCTGGGAGCAACACTCTCTCCTTCTGGAATCGGGTAATGAATTCTCGTAGTAACTCAGACTCTTCTTGCGCAATCCTGAATATATCGACCTTTCGGGCCTGTACTTTTCTGGACCCGGCATGAGCCTTGATGAAAGAGCCCGCGAGCATCTCAAAGGAGTCTATGGAATGCTCAGGTAACAGTAAATACCATGTCAAGGCTCCCTTCGTAAGAGTTTCTCCAAATTTCTTAAACAAAAAATATTCAATTTCGTGAGGAACTAAATCATTTCCCTGCATCAATCTCGTGTCGGTGGTCATGTGTTATTGAGGGCCAGAAGTTTTTTCATACTTTGGCACATTGGGCATTTTGAACTGCTTCGGGATTAATTCTGGTGGTGCACTTGGTTTGTATGGCAATTGAGTATACTTCTTTGAGTCCGAACCTTTCAATACTGGTGGCGTGCCTTGGATTTGGTCCATGCGGGCGTTCACGTCCCTTATAAACCATAAAAGTTCATTCTTGAAAGGTTCGTTCTCGTTATTCAGGCCAGATCCGCTCCCCCCTAGGAGTGTTGTTGTCGACCCTCTGCGTTGTTTGATTCGCGGGAGTACCAGGAGGAATCAAATCTCGTTTATTTGCATTTTTCGGAGCCCTCGACAACGCCTGCTTCAACTCTATCATAACCTTATCCTGTTGCATGAGGTGGTCTAGAATGATCGCATGTTGCTCTTGCAAGACCCTTACCGCGTCAACGACATGTTCCTCCTCAGCATCATCGGGAGTTATCGCTCGAACATGTCGAGGATATTGCTTGTCATACACCGATGTGGCGTCATTCCCCTCACTGTGGGTGTCACTGATTGAGTCCTCGAAATTAGGTTGATCCCCCCGAATCTCAGGATTGTATGTGTTGTCAACAACGTTACTGTCATTTATTATGATTTTTTCTAAGACAAAATAATCAAAATACATTAGTAAAAAAGGTAAGGATCAATTTAATTGCACGATTGTCTAGGCCCCACGATGGGCACCAAACTATTTATTCGTAAAATGGTACAGTTGAATTTATACATGGTTTCTAGACAAGTGAATTAATTTGATCCTTAAATAATAAAATAATTAAAGAATTATGCAATACTTAACCTTGATACGGAGACGAAATAACCGAAACACCAGTTCCGGGAATAGGGTTCCCGAGCACAACAACAATGGAATCAAAAGTAAAAAGATAAGATTGTATTAAACTTTTAATAGAATGTAGCATAAGTTTGTCAGAAAATTCGTGTCTCTTACAATGATAACTGAGCTTACTATTTATAGCTATGTCTAGGGAAGGAGGTTCTAGATCCTCTTTTAATATCAATTATGAGGGTCATTGATGAAGATGTAACGGTGAACATAAATGCCAAATTCCCTGTAACGGGTAATCGTTCTTAATGCCCCTGAATATTCTTTATTAAATGCTACCGGGTGAAGAGTATTTATCACATCTTTATGAACGTTATTCTTTCGGGTGACAAACGGAACAACTGCCTTCGTCTTAGTCATACCCTTGTCTTGGGTTCCACATGTCCCACTGTTGAGCGGCCACGTGTCATAACATATTTTACCCTATACAAATGTAGTAGGTATTAGGAATCACTATAACTACTACTTCATTAAAAAGGTCCATATTTCAAATTGAGTGACTGTTAGTAATTTAGTATTAGATAATCAACTGCACTTTAAACAGATAGGGGTGCAGCGTTGTAGCATCAATTTTACCTGAATTCAATATTTTCGACGTAGAATATAATTTTATTGTATAAAAGTTCATTAAAATTGTAATAAATAGGAAATATGATCCTATAATTTTAAAAGTACAATCAATTCAATGAGCTGAGAGCCGGCCAAGCTTTTGGTAGGCCATAAGTTCTTTTTTTTGTTTAAAAAGTACTTTTTGAAAAATTTAAAGTGTTTGGTTAAAATGAAAAATTACTTTTGAGCAGTAGCATAAACAATTTTTATGCTTTTGGGGAGAACCTACAAATTTTACCTTCTTCCAAGAAGTAGAAGCAGAAAATTAATTTATTCAAGACAAATTTAACCTTATAATAAATTTATATTTTTCAAATTATCCCTCATTAATATAACCTTTTTCTTTTCTTTTTCCTTTTTCTTTTTATTCTACTATACATTTCTTCTCTTTTTTATTTTATTCATATTTTTATTCTTTTTCTCCATTCTTAAGAGTATATTTTGAATTTATATTGAATGATGTATTTTAAAATATTTAAATTATCGTATAAACAATAAATAATAACCAAAACACTCAATGTTATTACTTTGGAATAACTATATTTTATATTGGTTGAAATTTTTAATGTATATTTTTACTTAACATTTTATATTTTAATTGAATTCTTTTATAATAAAGGTTTAAATTTATTTTTCCTTTTCAAATAATAAAATTAAAAATTGAACATTTAATGTCCTTTTTCATATATGATACTTAAAAGTGTTTTTTTTTAAAAATTGGCCAAACACAATAAACTTGTAAAAAATATTTCTCAAACGAATTGACCAAATACAAACTGTTATTTTGCAAAAGTACTTTTTTAAAAGGCACTTTAAAAAAAACAAAATTGACAGCTTGGCCATACGGGCTTAAAATCTTGAATCTGCATTTGTTTAAAGTAAAATTGATTGAGTATTCTAATATTATTGCAAAGCTAAATCTTGAATTTACCGGTGACTTTAATTTACCGAATTATCGGTTTTGTTGCTCTGCAATAATACGGCGAGTGATGAGTCTCGAATGGTAGGCTAAAATTTAATGCCAATATGACATTATCAGTTAAAATTGGCTGCTGACGATGAAAGGAAGGCCAACATTTTTAGAGCATTTTGGGAATATTATACCTAATAGATTACAAGTGAAGAATAATTTAGTGAAAATAGATTAGTTTTAAATTTTCTTGTAGAAAAACAAAAAACGGAGGGAAGGTTGGATTATGTTAGGTAGATTGATTTTGATCCATTATTCGCTGCATTTCGACCCAAGTCACTTTGACATACTTTAATATGTTCAAGTTTGACGTGTTATTTGTACATTATGCTCTTTTGTAATTTTGATTTTAAAAAAATGATTTTTTCAAATCTCTTATATGTAAAAGACATATTTTTTACGTGTAAAAGTAAATCTCTCATATAAAAACTTAGAGGTAGGGTCATTAAACTAAAAATAAGTTTGTAAAGAGCCAAAATAGCGATTGACTCGCACCATCAATCTTCTAAGATGGGGAAAAACAATAATTGGAAACTATTCCACCTGTCCGTTTTATTAAATTTGGAGGCCCCAATAATTTTAGTTCATCATGAGGGCGGCTTTCCAACCATGCCCCATGACTCCTTGGACGCGCCCCGTGGCATCCCAGCAAGCCTCTCAACGCCTAGCGCCACGGACGGCCCCGTGGTCTTGGCCGCGCCAAGTGACAAGCGCGCATGTGCCTCTGTCGCCCCCACTAATTTCCCTCGCGAGCGCCCAGCCACAAGCAGCTGACAACGAACCTGTTTCTACCCCTGTAGAAAACTAAGTCCTTTTTCCCTGTATTATTAGAGTAGTTTTTAT
>ML381189.1:0-103352 GCA_005239525.1 Nicotiana knightiana
ACTCCGGAATGGAGTTTTGATGATTCTAATAGCTTCGTATAGTGATTTCGGACTTAGGCGCATGTTCGGATTTGGATTTGGAAGTCCGTAAGACAATTTGACGCATTTTGGCGAAAGTTGGAAAATGGAGGATTTTTGGAAAGTTTGACTGGGGGTTGAATTTATTGATATCGGGGTCGAAATTTGATTCCAAAAAGTGGAACAACTCCATTATGTCATTTATGACTTGTGTGCAAAATTTGATGTCATTCCGGATTGATTTGATAGGTTTCAACATCGAATGTAGAATTTGAAATTCTTTAGTTTTCATTAAGCTTGAATTAGGGGTGTGATTCGTGTTTAGTGAGAATTTGAAATTTTTTAGTTTTCATTAAACTTGAATTAGGGGTGTGATTCGTGTTTAGTGTTGTTTAATATATTTGAGGCATCAACTAAGTTCGTGTCATGTTATGGGACTTGTTAGTATACTTGGTTGGTGTCCCATTGGGCTCGGATTTTTTTGGAAGAGTTTAGTGTTTATAGCGCAAGGATGTAATGATCCAAATGTCCATTTTTAGTTCTAGATATCAAAATTCGATTTTGCGACTTCCAGGAGTTTGATAATGAATTATAGGAATGATCTAGAATGTTTGGTCTAATTTCTTCAAGTTGCGATTGGGTTTTTCGGGCGAAATATGAGTTAATTATTTAACGAGCGAAATTGGTATTGCATTGAGCAAATAAGCTTCGAATTGGGTTTCGATTGAACGACTAGGTTCGTATTATTATTTGTGACCTATAGGAATAATAATCGTCGAATTCCGAGTTTGTATGATGGAGTAAGAGACTTTTTAGTCAAATAATAAATTGCTGGTGCAAGCAGGTTCTAGTGCGGGCCTTTAGTGAAGGGAAAGGGAATTTTAGTGACGGGAAATGGACTTTTGTTGACGAGAAATGGACTTTTTATTGAGAAGTTTTCTTTTGTTTTTATCTCATTTCAATATTTTTGGGCGAACGAACACGACTTGGGGCGATTATTTAGAGAAATTTCATGGGAAATCTTGAGGTAAGTCACGTGTGATCATTGTTAGTCAATAATATTGAATTATCATCGAATATTCCGACTAGACTACATGTTTTGAGGTGTAATTCAAGAAATTGGCCTAGGGATTTGAAAATAAGATTTGAGGATTTAAAGGTCGAGTTGATGTCGGAATTTGGTAAATCTGGTATGGTTGAACTAGTATTGGAATTGGTGTTCAGATTCTGTTAAAACACTGCCGGGTTCCGAGATACGGGCCTCGCATTGACTTTTGGTTGACTTTTTAATGTGAAATTTTAAGTCGACATTTTATTATCTGGAGTTATTTTCGATGAATTTTAATGAAGTTATACAATTAATTTGGATAGATTTGAGCTGTCCAGAGGTCAATTCAAGCAAGAATGCTATTTTGGAATATCGACCTAACTTCAAAAAGATAAGTATCTTGCCTAACCTTGAGTAGGGGAATTACCCCTTAGGCATTTAGTCTTATGTGGAAATTGTGTAATTGAAAACCATGTACGCGAAGTGACGAGTACATACTTGGTTTATATGTGCAAATTACATCGGTTGAATTCATAGACGCCCTTATGTATTAAATTGGAAAATTATTGGAACATAGTAAATCCTTTATTTGTCATGCCTCATTCCTTGTTTGTCGAGGTTGTTTTTATATGATAATTTGGTGTGATTGCCACTTTGATTTTTATGTGAAATACCATGGTTAGTTGGGTTGACATTTCTTGAAAATAATTTCATTTATGGATTCCTAATCTGCAAATAATTATTAAAATTTTTAAAGTGAGGCGTTAATATATTTATCAGGAATTTGGATTAAATAAGAGGTTGTTCTTATTGAGTTATTTTTCCATCTTTGTTGTTGCATATTTACTTTTGGAACTACGAGGCGGTACCTCGCGAGCTCCCCTGTTACATATTCACTTTTGGGACTGTGAGGCGGTACATCGGGAGCTCCCTTGTTGTATATTTACTTTTGAGACTGCGAGGCGGTACCTCGGGTGTGATGACCTGATATGTCATCTTATGTTTTGAAACCTAATTCTGTGTTTCGAAGCCTCAAATACCTCATTTTAGCCTTCCTCGATTTGGGTGCGCCCGTGTGTCTTCCCGGAAGGCTTATATTCTAACTATTCAGTTAGCGTCTTTCACTTAATAAATCACGCATTTTTCAAAGCATTATTAATCCTGAGTGCAAGGTCGGTGACATGTCGGATGAGCAAGATATGCGGAAGATGGGGGGGCTTGCCTCCTTGTTCCCTTTTACCTATGCCATGAGGCTCATGAGCAGCTTATCTCTAATTGGATTTCCTTTTCTAACTGAATTTTATTCCAAAGATGTGATATTAGAGCTCGCTGACGTAATTTAGAAATTGATAAAACTAAGAATTTTGGCTTAAAAATTTATTTGAGTTGACTTCGATGTACGTTTTGAGAAAATGGACCCGGATCTATATTTTAACGATTCCGGTGGGTCAGTATTGTAATTTGGGACCTGGGCGTATGCCTGGAATCGAATTCGGAGGTCCCTAGATCGAGTTATTGATTTTTATTAAAAATTGAAAGTTTGAAGTTTAATGATTTTTAAGAATCGTTTTGTTGATACGGGGTCCATATTTTGATTCCGGAGCCCTGTACATGTCCACTATTATATTTATGACTTGTCTGTCAAATTTAGTGAGAAACGGAGTTTGTTTGGCGTGATTCGCACGTTCAGTTGTGAAAATAGAAGTTTTAAAGTTCTCATGAAAATTTCCTTTGATTTGGTGTCTGATTTGTAGTTCTAGGCGTTATTTTGGTGTTTTTATCACGCGAGAGAGTTCGTATGAGGGTTTTGGACTTGTGTGCATAATTGGTTTGGAGCCCCGAGGGCTCGAGTGAATTTTAGATAGGCTACAGATGTTTTGAAACATAGAATAATCTGGTTTTTTGTGCTTCAGTTGGTTTCTAGTGTTTCCTTCTTCAACTTCTCGAAGGTACTATTGCAAACAAGAAGAATGAACTAGAACATGGTGAATTTTCTTCATCGAGAACGCGATAGCTTGGTCATGAACGCTGAGCAATTAGGGACTTACCCTTCGCGAACGTGACTAGCTTCTCGCGAACGAGTAGCTTTAGGGACCTGGGGGAGGGGACAATTGTTCTTCTATGAGAACGCGAGCACTGGTTCGTGAACGCGAAGGCCAGGGGAGAGCACCCTTCGTGAAGCGAAGGAGAACTCGCGGACGTGAAAGCCACTTGGGTTGCTGCACATCGCGAACGCGAAAAGCCCTTCACGAACGCGAATAATGCCTGACGCCCAGACCTTAAAACATTTCAAAAACGGGATTTCTCCCATTTTTCATAACCCTTCCATAAGAGCTCGACCTAGGAGCAATTTTGAAGAGAAAACTCAACACTAATTCATAGGTTTGTTCTCTTTAACTCATTTTCTTCCATTTCTAACATTACCCATTAATTCCTAGCCCTAATCTTTGTTCTTCCATGGTAGAAACTAGGGATTTAGGAAGAATGGGTGGTTTTTGTAAATTCGGGGTTTAGACCTCAATTTGGGGTCGGATTCCGAAACTAATTACATAATCTGGCTCGGCGGTGAATGGGTAAATGATTTTGGTCCGAACCTCAGATTTTGACCAAGCCGGCCCAGGGTCGAATTTTGACTTAGGGGGGAAAGTTAGGAAATTCTAAATTTATGCATTTTAATTGATTTCTTTAGCAATATTTGATATTATTTAGTCAATTGTGATTTGATACGAGTGCTTTAGAGGCGGATTCTAGAAGAAAAGATGTGGTTGAACATTGAGTAATATTTAGAGCGAGGTAAGTGTTGTGTTTAACCTTGACTTGAGGGAATTAGGAACCCTCAGATTATGTGCTGTGTGAATTTCATGTGAGCGGCGTATATGCATGGTGACTAGTGCTTATGCGCCGCCGAATTATCTGTTTTCCCTATTTTTCCGCTTTTCTTTAATTATCTCTTTCCCTGTCTTAATTGTTATATTCTATAAATGTGTTTCCATGCCTAACTGCTACGTGTTAATCAGTGTCTTCTCCTGTTTATCATATTAGATCTTTTCATAGTTTCATGGTCTCCAGCTATTTGCTCAAGCTGGTTTATTTGCACCTTCTAGTTGTAAATTTCTGGACTGGTCTCGCTGTGAAGTATTACTTATGTAGATTCTCATATTGTACAAGGTTTCCTATTTGGTTCAGCTTGGTATTTATGGATTGTAAAGGCTTTCCGTGATTTGACTTGTAAATTTCTTTGTGCACATTGAGTACTTGGTATTGATATGGTGTGATCGGGTTGCACGCCGCAACAGGTAAAATAAGGGTAGATTGATGTGGTGGAATAAGGGTGAATCTATACTGTACAGTGGGATCGGGTTGCATGCCGCAACATGTGTAATAAGGGTGTTTTGGTGGAATAAGGGTGAATTATGATAACGATTTTGTTATAGGTGGGATCGGGTTGCGCGCCGCAACACACACACACACACACACACACACACACACACACACACACACACATATATATATATATATATATATATATATATATATATATATATATTCCTTGTTATTAATATTATTACGAGAAAATAAGGGAGGATTATATGATGTACAATGGGATCGAGTTGCGCGTCGCAATAACCTATGTGTTTCTATTTCTCCTGAACTGTGTTAGTTTTACGGTACTTTATTTTGAACTTAAGGATTGGTAATTTTGAACGTCGTTGGCTTATTTCCTGAAGTTGTAGCTATTATTTTCAATTGGCTACTTTATTTCGCCTTGTATTTCCTTTTTTGTTCTTATTATATATTGCGTACAGGCTGTAGTGTGAGTGACCCACCTTATCCTCGTCACTACTTCGTCGAGGTTAGGCTCGGCACTTACAGAGTACATGGGGTCGGTTGTACTCATACTACACCCTGCACTTCTTGTACAGATTTTGGCATTGGTCCCAGCTGATCGAGAGGCATAGCATCTCGGACTGGTTCATTGGAGACTCAAGGTAGATATGTTGGCGTCCGCAGACCTTGAAGTCCCCTTCTATCTTTCCCTATTTTCACTGTTTCTTTTCGTTCAAATAATTGTATTTCTTTCAGACTTTGTTTGGAGAAAATCCTAGAAGTTTTTGAATTGTGACTCCATATCCAGATTGTAGTAAATATTATGGGCATTTATATTATTCCTCACTTGCTTTATTTCGTTTTGGCTTAATTGAGTTCATTTAATGAAATATATTAGTAATTGGTTTAATAGTTCTGTAACATTGTCTTGCCTGATAAGTGAAATGATAGGCGTCATCACCGTCTTGAAGGTGGGTATTCTGCGTCGTGACAAGTTGGTACCATATCACTAGGTTTCCTAGGTCTTACAATTCACGAGTATGCTTAGTAGAGTCTAGAGGATCGGTACGGAGATGTCTGTGCTTATCTTCCAGAGGCTATGAAGTTTAGGAACCATTCTTCTATTCTTCTCTGTCGTATGATTTTATTCCATCATTGCTGATTGAACTCTTCTATTATTGTCCTTCCGTAGATGGTGAGAACACGTGTGCATCTTCAGCTGGACAGCAGCCGGAACCCCCAGTGGAAGCTCCTACGAAGGGCAAAGGTCGAGGCCGAGCTCACGCTAGAGGTCGAGGCAGGGCAACGCTTAGCTCAAAGCTCGACCAGCAGCACCATCAGTGGAGCCCCAGGTGGAGTTCAATGAGAGGATTCCAGCCGAGACTGTGCCTGTTGGACCAGCTCATGTCTCGGAGGAGTTCATCTCCACCTCGGTACTTCAGGATGCTTTGGTCCGGTTGGGGGGACTTATGGAGAGTGTGTCCCAGGCCGGTACCTTTCATATGGCACTAGAGGTATCTCAGGATGGGGGAGGAGCATAGACTCCAGCTACTCACACTTCAGAGCAGATGGCTCCCCAGTATCAGACTCTAGTAGGCCTGCCAGTTGGGATTGTTCAGCCAGTGGTTGCGGCACAGGCCGGTGATGGACCTGCCATGTCTTCTGAGGCCTTATGGAGATTGGACAGATTTACTAAGCTCTTTCCAGTTCACTTCAGTGGTGCATCTTCAGAAGACCCCCAGGAGTATCTTCACGAGTCTTGACTAATAGGGTGGATTTTGCTGCATTTAAGATGACGGGTTCCTCCAAGAAATGGTGGAGAGATTATTTGTTGACAAGACTAGCTAGGTATTTTTCTCTTACTTGGGACCAATTCTCTCGACTCTTCCTATAGAAGTTCCTCCCTATCACATTGAGAGAAGAGTATCGTCGTCGGTTCGAGCGTCTCTAGCAGGGCAGTATGACTGTTACTCTGTATGAGACCTGTTTTGTGAATTTGGACCGTCATGCTATTCTTCTGCTTCCTACCGAGAGAGATAGAGAGAGAGGGAGAGGAGGTTTATTGAGGGACTCGCTCAGCCTATCAAGTTGCATATGGCTATGGAAACGGGGAGTGAGATTTCTTTTCAGGCAGCTGCCAATGTCTCCAGGCGAGTCGAGATGGTTCTTGCTTAGAGAGAGGTCGCCTCGTCACTGCGGTGGCTTCAGCGGTGCCTCATCTTGAGGCAGGGGTACTTTTGGTAAAGGCCATCCTCCCAGGACGTTTCATTCAGCACTGCAGGCATCCCACAGTGCTTCACTGAGCCGTGGTCCTTATGTGCCTTTCTGGACAGCCATCCTACAGTGCACCACAAGCTCCTATCAGTGCACCTCCTATTCAAAGTTATTACCATGGTTATCCGGCCTATTCGGGTCAGTCTCAATTTCCGTAGCCACAATACCTAGATGGATGTTTCGAGTGTGGTGGTTATGGGAATAGCAGGAGGACCTATCCGATATTATTGGGCGTCATGCCATAGCATCAGGTTTCTCATGCCATGGTCCCGACACCAGTTGCTACACCGCCTGCTCAGCCAACCAGAGGTAGGGTTTAGGCAGCCAGAGGTATAGGTCAGACTATTAGAGGTGGAGGTCAGGCCACTAGAGGCGGAGGCCAGCCAGTTAGAGGCCGTCCCAGGGACGTGGTTTAGAGTGATTGGGCCCAGCTTCGATGTTATGCTTTTACCAGCCAGGCTTGAGGCTGAGTCATCTGACGCTGTTATCATAGGTCTTGTTTCAGTTTGCTATAGTGATGCTTCAGTTCTATTTGACCCGTGTTCTACTTATTCCTACATGTCATCCTATTTTTCTTCATATTTAGTTGTACGTCGTGATTCTTTTTTGAGTGCCCCTGTGTATGTTTCCACACATGTGGGAGATGTTATTGTTGTAGATCTTGTTTATCGTTCGTGTGTGGTTACTATTGGGAGTCTTGAGACTAACATAGGTCTTTTACTTCTCGATATGGTTGCTTTTGATGTAATTTTGGGTATGGATTGGCTGTCACCTTATCATGCTATATTGGATTGTCATGCTAAGATGATGACCTTAGCCTTGCTAGGGTTTCCTCGATTAGAGTTGAGAGGGACTTCTATCCATTCTACCAGCAAAGTTTTCTCATATATGAAGGCTCAACGTATGGTCGAGAAGAGGTGTCTAGCTTATTTGGATTATGTCTGCGATTCTAGTGCGGAGGTTCCTTCCATGGATTCAGTACCAGTTGTTCGTGAGTTTCTAGAGGTGTTTCCTGCAGACCTACCGAGGATGCCACTGACAAGGATATTGACTTCTGTATTGATTTGGCTTCGGGCACTCAGCCCATTTCTATTCCGCTATACCGTATAGCCCCGACAGAGTTGAAGGAATTGAAGGAGAAATTGCAAGATTTTCTTGATAAGGGCTTCATTAGACCTAGTGTATCACCATGGGGTGCACCTGTGTTTTTCATGAAGAAGAAATATTGATCGATGAGATGTGCATATATTATCGGTAGTCGAACAAATTCACTATCAAGAACAAGTATCTATTGACGAGGATTGATGACTTATTTGATCAGCTTCAGGGTGCCAAGGTGTTTTTGAAGATTTATTTGAGGTCTGACTACCATCATTTGACGATTAGGGCATCTGATGTCCGTAAAATAGCTTTTCAGACTCGGTAGGGGCATTATGAGTTTCTACTGATGTCCTTTGGGTAGACAAACTTCCCAGCAACATTTATAGATTTGATGAACCGAGTGTTCAAGCCTTATTTGGACTCCTTTGTGATTGTGTTTATTGGTGATATCTTGATCTACTCCACGCAGTCGAGAGGAGCACGTGCAACATCTTCGAATTGTGCTTCAGACCCTGAGAGACAGCCAGTTATATGCTAAGTTTTCAAAGTGCAAGTTTTGGTTGGATTCAGTCGCTTTCTTGGGGCACATGGTATCAGTAGAAGGCATTCAAGTAGATCCTAAAAAGATTAAGGCAGTTCAGAACTGGACTAGACCCATTTCAGCCACGGAGATCAGGAGTTTCTTAGGTTTGGCGGGCTATTACCGTCGATTTGTGGAGGGGTTTTCATCTATAGCAACTCTGTTGACCAGGTTGACCCAGAAAGGTGCTCCGTTCAGATGGTCCGACGAGTGTGAGGCGAGCTTTCAGAAGCTCAAGACTGCTTTGACTACAATGCCAGTGTTGGTGTTGCCCACAGGTTCAAGATCTTATATGTATATTGTGATGCATCCTATGTTGGATCGGTGCAGTATCGATGCTGGATTGCAAGGTGATTGCATATGCGTCGCGGAAGTTGAAGGCTCATGAGAAGAATTACCTTGTCCATGACTTAGAGTTGGTAGTCATTGGTCACGTGCTGAACATTTGGAGGAACTATCTTTACGGCGTGTCGTGTGAGGTTTTCATGGATCATCGAAGCCTTCAATACTTGCTTAAGCAAAAGGATATCAATTTGTGGTAGAGGAGGTGGTTGGAGTTATTGAAAGACTATGATATCACCATCTTGTACCATCCCGGGAAGGTTAATGTGGTAGCCGACACCTTGAGTATAAAGGCAGCGAGTATGGGCAGCCTTGCGTTTATTCCAGCCGGTGAGAGACCGCTTGCATCAGATGTTCATACTTTGGTCAATCAGTTTGTAAGGTTGGATATTTCGGAGCCCAGTCGTGTTCTAGCTTGTACAGTCGCTCGGTATTCCTTGTTTGAGCGCATAAGAGAGCGGCAGTATGACGACCCTCGTTTGCTTGTCCTTAGGGACATAGTGCGGCACAGTGGTGCCAAGCAGGTTACTGTTGGAGGTGATGGAGTTTTGAGGATGCAGGGTCGTGTTTCTGTGCCTAATGTGGATGGAATTTATGAGTTGATTCTTGAGGAGGCCCATAGTTCCCGATATTCTATTCATCCAGGCGCCGCCAAGATGTATTTGGACTTGCGACAATATTATTGGTAGAGGAGTATGAAGAATGATATAGTTGCTTATGTAGCTTGGTGCCTAAATTGTCAGCAGGTAAAGTATGAGCATCAGAGACCTGGTGGTTTGCTTCAGAAGATATAGATTCCTGAGTGGAAGTGGGAGCGTATCACTATGGATTTCATTGTTGGACTCCCACGGACTCAAAGGATGTTCGATGCAGTTTGGGTCATTGTGGACATGTTGACCAAGTCAGCTCATTTCATTCCTGTGGCAGTTATCTATTCTTCAGAGCGAGATCGTCCGTCTTCACGGTGTGCCCGTGTCTATCATTTCTGATCGAGGTACGCAGTGCACCTTGCACTTATGGAGGGAAGTACATCGTGAGTTAGGCACGCAGGTTGAGTTGAGCACAATATTTCATCCTCAGACGGACGGACAGTCCGAGCACACTATTCAGATATTGAAGGATATGCTTCGCGCGTGTGTTATAGACTTCGGAGGATCGTGGGATCAGTTCTTGCCACTTGCAGAGTTTGACTTGCTACCAGTCAAGCATTCAGATGGCTCCCTATGAGTCATTATACGGTAGGCGGTGCCGGTCACCATTTGGATGGTTTGAGCCGGGGAGTCTCGGTTGTTGGGTACAGATTTGGTACAGGATGCCTTGGATAAGGTTAGGATTATTCAGGATCGACTTCGCACAGCTCAGTCCAGGCAGAAGAGTTACGCTGACCGTAGAGTTCGTGATGTTGCATTCATGGTCAGAGAGAGAGTGTTGTTCCGGGTATCACCCATCAAGGGTGTGATGAGGTTCAGAAAGAAGGGCAAGTTGAGACCTAGGTACATTAGACCCTTTGAGATTCTGGAGAAAGTGGGTGAGATGGCTTACAGGATTGTATTTCCACCTAGTTTATCAGCTGTTCATCCGGTGTTCCATGTGTCCATGCTCCGGAAGTATCACGGTGACCCGTCCTATGTGTTAGATTTCAGCTCTGTCCAGTTGGACAAGTATGTGAGTTACGAGGAGGAGCCGGTGGCTATTCTAGCCTGGTAGGTTCAACAACTTAGGTCTAAGTGTTATCCTTCAGTTCGAGTGCAGTGGAGCGGTCAGCCCGTCGAGGCAACTACTTGGCAGTCCGAGTCAGATATGCTATGTAGATATCCACACCTTTTCACCAGCCCAGGTACTTTTCTATGTCCATTCAAGGGTTGTTTTAGAGGTGGAGAATGTAATGACCCGATAGGTCATCTTATGTTTTAAACCTAATTTTGTGTTTCGAAGCCTCAAATATCTCATTTTAGCCTTCCTCGATTTGCGTGCACAGTCCGGGTGTCCTTCCAGAAGGCTTATATGTTAAAAAATGATAAAAACTAAGAATTTTGCCTTAAAAATTCATTTTAGTTGACTTCGGCCAATGCTTTGAGCAAACGGAGTTGATTTGGTGTGGTTCAGACGTTCAGTTGTCAAAATAGAAGTTTTAAAGTTTTCATGAAAATTTGCTCGGATTTGGTGTCCAATTAGTAGTTCTAGGCGTTATTTTGGTATTTTGATCACGCAAGCGAGCAAGATCTCGGGTGAATTTCGGATAGGCTACGGATTCTTAGAAACATAGAATATTTGGTTTTTGTGCTTCAGCTGGTTTCTGGTGTTTCCTTTTTCGGGTTCGTGAAGGTACTCTCGCGAACGCGCAGAATGAACTGGGCATGGTGGATTTTCTTCATCGCGAACGCGATAGCTGGGTCGCGAACACGGAGCAATGGGAGCCTTAACCTTCGCTATTGTGGCCAGCTTCTCGCGAACACGTAGCTTTAGTGAACTGAGGGAGGGGACAATTGTTCTTCCACGCGAACACGAGCACTGGCTCTTGAACTGGAAGGCGAGGAGGAGCAGCCTTTGCAAACCGAAGCAGAACTCGCGAACGCGAATGCCACTTGGGCTGCTGTACATCGCGAACGCGGAAGGCCCTTGCGAATGCGAAGAAGGCCTGACGTCCAGACCTTAAAACATCTCAAAAATGAGATTTCTCCCATTTTTCATAACCCTTCCATTAGGGCTCGGCCTTGGAGCGATTTTGAAGAGAAAACTCAACACCAATTCATAGGTTTGCACTCTTTAACTCATTTTTCTTCCATTTCTAACATCACCCAGTAATTCCTAGCCCTAATGTTTGTTCTTCCAAGGTAGAAAACTAGGCATTTAGGAAGAATTGCGGGTTTTTGCAATTGGTGATTTAGACCTCAATTTGTGGTCGAATTCTGAAACTAATTACATAATCAGGCTCGGGGGTGAATGGTTAAAATTTTTGTCCGAACCTCGGATTTTGACCAAGTGGGCTCGGGCTCGATTTTTGACTTTTTGGGGTAAAGTTTGGGAATTCTAAATTTATGAATTGTAATTGATTCCTTTAGCAATATTTGATATTATTGAGTCAATCGTGGTTAGATACGAGTGGTTTGGAGGCGGATTCTAGAGGAAAAGTTGTGGTTGAGCATTGAGTGATCTTTGCAGCGAGGTATGTGTTGTGTCTAACATTGACTTGAGGGAAGTAGGAACCCTCGGGCTATGTGCTATGTGAATTTCATGTGAGCGGCGTATATGCGAGGTGACGAGTGCTTATGTGTCGCGGAATTATCTGTTTTCCCTGTTTTTTCGCTTTTCTTTAATTATCTCTTTCCCTGTCTTAATCGTTATATGCTCTATATGTGTTTCGATGCCTAACTGCTACCTGTTAATCAATGTATTTTTCTATTTACGATATTATATCTTTTCATAGTTTTGTGATATCCTATTATTTGCTTAAGCTGGCTTATTTGCACCTTCTAGTTGTAAATTTCTGAACTGGTCTCGCTGTGAAGTATTACTTATGTAGATTCTCATGTTGTAAAATGTTTCCTATTTGGTTCAGTTTGGTACGTATGGATTGTAAAGGCTTTCTGTGATTTGAATTGTTAATTTTACTATGCACATTGAGTGCTTGGTATTGATGGTGGGATCGGCTTGCACGCCACAACAGGTGAAATTGTCACGACACAAACCGATGGGCCGCGACGGGCACCCGATACCTTACTCGACCGAGTACCAACATAACGTATATTTCTTATTACATTATCATATACACGTGACATACAGGCTTAGTAGGCCAACATAATCATTTACAAACTCAAAACATAGGCCGACAAGGCCGTACAATCTTTCACGTATACGACATATGTCTACAAGCCTCTAAGAGTACATAAATGTCATAAAGGTCGGTATAGAGTCCCGCCATACCAAACAATACCCGTCTAAATCATACTATCAAACAAGAGACTCCGAAGCAAATGGAGCACACCAACATCTTCTGCAGAGCTGATTACCTACTTGGAGGGCCCTCGACCTGTCTATCGGGAACTGTGGGCATGAAACGCAGCGTCCCTCGACAAAAGGGACGTTAGTATGAAGAATGTACCGAGTATGTAAGGCACATAAATAAGTACATAAGAGACATGGAAGAAATATAGAGCACATGACTCAACTTATAAGCCTGAATAGCTTTGTAAATCATAAATTACTTTTAGAGTCATGCATATGCATATGAATGTCATGTCGTGCATAGGTACATATTTCATAACATCATCAGCCTCTGAGGGCATCCCATCATATCATATCGGCCACTGTGGGCAAAATCATCATCGTATACCAGCTAATCAGGTGGTGGTGCGTATATAACGCCATAACCTTTCCCATATCCCATATACATATATATACATACATATATACGTGTATATAATTCCGTTTGAATATACATACATATATACGCGTATATAACGCCGTTTGAATCATATTTCAGCCACTGTGGGCAACATCATCATCATATACCAACTGATCAGGTAGTGGTGCGTATATAACGCCTTAACCTTTTCCCATATCCCATATACTTATATTTATAACGCCATCTGGCCATGGGTCAATGTGCATATGTAAATGCATGTGAAATAATTCAATACAATCTCTCGGTACGTCATAAGGCCATTATGCCTCTGATAAATATCATGAAATAAACTTTACCAACATACGTATTTTCGAGACCCATGAACAGAAGATACTAATAATTCACATGGGGAATCAAGAATATAGACACCCCTAGTATTTCTATGAATAGAGTAATTTATAGAAACTGTGCGTTTACTTGTTTCTTCAATATAATTTGAACCATGCCAAAAGAAAGAAGGGATAGCCTTAACTTACCTGTTCCTGGAATTATTTGAATGGAATGAAGCTTCTCCTTCCGTGAAATATGGACGAAATTCTGACTGATCCTCTTGAAATTTTGAACAAAATTGTGGTGGATCCTTTTTGAAACTTCCATCGAAATTTTCTTGTCTAAGGGGTTGAATTCTTTGGATAGAATTGCTTCAAATGAAGCTTGGGTTATTGAATTGAAAATGTTTCTGCTTGTTTAACGTTCTTGGATTTTTAAATTCCAAAGGCAGATCTTGGTCTCTTTTTTTGAAGCCTTTTCAAAGCATTCTTGTTAAAGGTTATGGGTAAGATATAGAAATCTTATCAAGACTTGAGTTATTACTTTGATTATTACACATTAGACACCTAGCCAAGTGACTACTTAGTCATTTCAAACTTTGTGGCTTATTGCCACGTGGGGTGGGGGTGGGATATTAGTTAATTAAATTTTATCCACTTATTAGTTAATCGGGTAATGTCCCATTACCCGGTAATTAATCAATTGCCCAAAAATTTAAAAATTACCCCAAATTATTTAAAATTCTATCTATCTTAATATAATTTATATATACATTATTTATTATACTACCGTGGCCATATGGTGCCTTGCAAGGTACTAGTTCATAGTTATCGGATATTATCGCTCGACCCATTTTTATTCCAAATTGACCACTTTCAACGAAACTCGTTTTCTTTAATCCGTGTACCCTTTTATTCTTCATAACACTTATTTATTGCTTGCTATAAATAGCATAAGTACATTAACGTCAAGATGATCTCATCCCCGAGTCTACATCGGTTAACTGAAAATGAACTTTTAACGTACCATACTTTAGGGTGCAATATCGCCATAACTTAATACTCCAAAGCGTAACATCATCGGAATACTGCGGGGCATAACATTATTCCCCCCTTTGGAACATTCGTCCTCGAATTTTGACTGATGCACTTATTATTTCCATAATTTATATCTTCCTAATACTTTAGAACTTTCCTTGCCATCTAGGAGACTGTTATGTGAATAGGTCCAAAGTCTGGGGCATCCCTCCTTAGGCCTCCTTCTCACACCACAAGTTGTAGTCGGAATCCTTCCAATCTCGTAACTGTTGCTACCTTTCATCAGGAAGTCAGCATAGTTTTAATCTTGTAAGTGTGTCCAATCTCTAGGATTCACATTTTGAGCTTGATAAGATGTCCCTTTGGGCATTTATGAGTATACTGAAGTTCTTCTCTTGGTACTTTGTTGAATTCATGAATATTGCTATATCTTATCGCATAGGCCCGTTTAGCCATTCGTATGAATTTACTGCCATAGCTCTTACTTTAATTTCTCGTTGCTGAGGTCTGCTACCAAATCCCATCTTACTCTTGTTGCTTATTGCATATGTATAAATTTAAGTCATTTAATGCTTCCCCATTATTGCTTATCTTTAGAATGACGGCCTAATTTCATCTCATACTTTGTGACTTTTGTCCATCTATTGTTGATTCACCTTAATATTGATCTAAAATATATCACTGATAACTTGAAACTTCTTACGTAATACTTTTCCGCTAGGGCTTACGTTACCTCAAGGAATATCCGAAGTGATTCCCATAATCTTATTTCATAGTGTCTCAATGTGATTCACCTTATAGGGGTATCTAAAATTCGTTCCACCAGCGAAATCGTTTCTTCTTCTCTTCTTTTTTTTCTTCAATTCATTATTCAAACGAAGGCCCAAACATCGTCCTTTATCTGTCACAATTATACCCTCATTTTATTCCCAGGTCAGCATTCCGTTCCTTTTAAATGCTATTAATTTTTGACTCTTCTGAGTTCGTTAGGGCTATAGTGAGCTTTTTATAACATAGAGAAATTGTCTGCTCTTTTGGTATTCATGGGCTTAATCCTAAAGACTTATCCATTCTCGTCAATTTTTCACTTGCCTTTCCTCATCCTTACTTATGTTTTCTTAAAACTTTGTCAATCTACCATCAGCTTCCGACCTATACATATCCATTTATAAACTTTCCTTCAACTTGCTTGCACCATAGATTTCCTTATGTTATTCTGGAACATCAAGTAAGACATCAAATCATCTCCAACTTTTCTTTATTCTCTTAACTAGATCTCTCAGTACTTAGAAATCATAGGCTGGAAGACATGCCGCTATCATTCTCGGTTATTGGATCCCTGTGTTTATAGCCTTTTATCCAAAGTATGGACTATTTACGATCTTCTGCCTTTGATTATCTCGTACGTTGTTCATCTTTACCTTACTTACCTTAAAATCTTATATCGTATCTTCTATCTCTTTTCATAACTTCCCTTCCACCTAGGTGTAATTTCCGTCCATGACTTGAAGCTCTATTATAATACTCGCACCTCTGGTACATACACAATCCGGTGGGAGCTTCGTACTGACTTCTTATGAGGCTGGTAGTTCTTCTAACTGGATTTCTTGTAGAGCCATTATAGATTATGGTTGTTGTGTTATTTCTCTTGAACATTTGATACTAAGAGTGATTCTGTCATGTTCTCCAGCACAACTTCTATAATTTTTCTAGGTCCAATAATCAGACTCCTGATTTACTTAGGTGGTGTAATTCTTTAGTTTCCTCTTCCTTCTGATCAGCCTTTACGTAGGCTTAAGCTATCTTCCGATCTGTGGCTCATGGTATCAGTTATTACTTTAGCCTTTCATGGGCGTTATGGAATATCCATGATACAATCTTTTAACAATTCAATCCTTTGTCTATGCCCTGGGCTTAATTCTTTCTTTAAACTTATACCAGAGTCTTCTATGGCTGTATGATTGTCAACAAATATTTTGCCTGGATAATGATCCAAAATCTTGAGTGTATCCATAGCGTACTAACCCTGGATCTTTAATCAAATAATTCTTTCGTTCCATCTTAGCTTTCTTTCAACACAAGCTATTACTTTTCCTGGTCTTTCTGCTCCCTAGTTGCGTCCATACTTAGCTTATCTTAGTTCCCACACTTGACAGGGTATTCATACAACTCATATGATCTCGGATATTACTTTTAATTCTTACTTTCTGTTCATTATCCACGCTAGGTGCCACTTTCCCTTGGAATGCTTACAATGTTGTTGCGAGATTGTTGTTATACGACCATTTCCTCTTTAGGTCGTTATGCTTAGGTTGAAGACTTCTTTCTTATCTCCTCAGCTAGTCTTTCGTTGTAGTACTTAGGGAGAACCCTTGACTCTCGTAAATTTGTGAGCTTATTACAGACCTTTTTGATGTCCTTATTTGCCTATAATCATCCATAGTTGCTTACTTCCATGCCCTCGTGCTTGTATGGTTGCTTCTGAATTGATATTTTGACTGTCTTCCCAGTGGCACTTTCTTTTATCCCCCTAACACTCATACGGTATATTTAACTACCCCGACTCCTATTTGAATATATCTCAAGTAATATAATGACATTACTGCGAGGCTGAATTCTCCATGTTGGGGTTTACTACATTTATCTTGCATGATCTGCTGATTTGTCTGTAAGTTCTTGTCCAATCATGACTAGGCTCTTCCTGAATCAACTACCAACTACTCGTCGGCCCATTCTCATATCCATTTTCCACTTAATCTTTCTTGGGTTATCTCCTTGTCTTAACTTACCTCACGTACTGGCTCTTTATCTCTCAACAACGTCTCGGGCAGGAACCCTTTATTTATTTTTTTTAAATTTTTTTTCTCGATGTTGTTCCTACATAATGTTCTGGAATCATGGCATATCTGTAACATTTGGATAAGTGCAATCTCATCCCTTTCTTATTTTTATCGCATTCTTCCTTTATATTCCATATTCCCCCCTTTAGTGGAGTAATAAGACTTGAAGCTATGACGACCTGCCTATAGATGTTTTTCCTCTTCATCTTTGGCGTCGTTTCACATCATCAATGATCCTTACTCGCCTTGTGGTAATCCTTTTGTACCAAGGATAACAAAATTCCTCACTCGCGATGGTGACACTTAGCGTATCTAGCACATACAGTCCCTTAAGCTTAACTTTGCTCATATTGCTTGCTTTAGGGAAGCGTTTCCCTAAATGACCATTCTCAGAATTCATCATGGATCTTCTTCTGTTGTCCATTCTATTACTGCCGGAATGCGATATGAAATTCTCACGATGCTGACTATTCTGAAATCACTCAGTCCCTAATTCATGTTTAGTTTATCTTGTTCACCAGCCCATACTGATTCTTATTACTCTGGGTTTAACTTTTCCTTCAGGTAGTCGCACTGGAGTCCCGAACTTGTTTCTTGAAATGAGGATATGACTTTATGGACTATACTCTTTTGTTGTCTCAAAGATACCACTTTATTCTAAAAACTCGAACAAGACATTCTTTTGCTTTCAGCTTCCCTTTGCTCCATCCAGTGGCTCTTCAAGTTGCTTAACGTTCTTTCTGTACTAGGGACGCGAGCCACACTAAGGTAGTATATATCCCCTCAAGGCTTGTAGTGCATGTCTTTGTAGTACTTATATCTAGCTGCACTATTTTAGAGTGTACCATCTGGGTGTCTCATAAAGAGATCTATTAGAAAATTTGCAATATCCTTCGGAAATGTCAACTGACGCAAACAATTCATCCATCACATCTTCTTATACTACTTCTGTTAACCCCCATAGGGCATGTCTGGAATGGGTGCGGCCAATTATATGTATATCTCTGTTACTATTGAATATAACTCAAAAAGCTTATGTTTCTCTGCCTCAATTATAAACGTTGTTAACCTTCATTAACTGGGTACCTCGTACCCTTTTTCACTTTGCTCCTTTTACTTACTGAAACTTTTACTTACATTCTTAATCTCTCATTGTCCTTCACCATAAAGATGGATAGGCGCTCTTGCCTTAAGGCTTCTTATCAGGAAGCTTACACCTTTCAGTACACCCATGATCTGCTAAAAACCTCACATTTACTTATCGTAGGAATCATACAAAAATTCAATTCCTCTGACTCAGCTTTTTCTCAACTATCTCTCTTTCCTACCTTCTTTCCGGATATAGGTATCGTCTTATTACGAATAGAATAGAATTTCGAAATTTGAATTCTTATAAGTGAGCTCTACCATACGATCTAGAGTAAGAAGAAAGAGTGGCAATCCTAAATGCCCTGTAGCCTCCTGCTTATAAGTGTGGTGCACGACACACCCATAAACAAGACTCTACTATACAAGGCTTGTAGACTCCCTAAGACAGAACTGCTCTGAAACCACTTTTGTCATGACCCAAACCGATGGGCCGCGACGGGCACCCGGTACCTTACTCGACCGAGTACCAACGTAACATATCTTTCTTATTACATTATCATATACACGTGACATACATGCCTAGTAGGCCAACATAATCATTTACAAACTCAAAACATAGGCCGACAAGGCCGTACAATCTTTCACGTATACGACATATGTCTACAAGCCTCTAAGAGTACATAAATGTCATAAAGGTCGGGATAGAGTCCCTCCATACCAAACAATACCCGTCTAAATCATACTACCAAACAAGCGACTACGAAGCAAATGGAGCGCACCAACATCTTCCGCTGAGCTGATAGCCTACTTGGAGGGCTCTCGACCTGTCTATCGGGACCTGCGGGCATGAAACGCAGCGTCCCCAGGCAAAAGGGACGTCAGTATGAATAATGTACCGAGTATGTAAGGCACATAAATAAGTACATAAGAGACATGGAAGAAATATAGAGCACATGACTCAACCTGTAAGCCTGAATAGCTTTGTAAATCATAAATTACTTTTAGCGTCATGTATATGCATATGAATGTCATGTCGTGCATAGGTACATATTTCATAACATCATCAGCCTCTGAGGGCATCCCATCATATCATATCGACCATTGTGGGCAAAATCATCATCGTATACCAGTTGATCAGGTGGTAGTGTGTATATAACGCCATAACCTTTCCCATATCCCATATACATATATATATATATACACACATATATATGCCTATATAATGCCATTTGAATATACATACATATCTACGCGTATATAACGCCGTTTGAATCATATTTCAACCACTGTGGGCAACATCATCATCATATACCAGTTGATCAGGTGGTGGTGCGTATATAACGCCGTAACCTTTTCCCATATCCCATATACATATATTTACATATATACGCGTATATAATGCCATCTCGTCATGGGTCAATGTGCATATGTAAATGCATATGAAATACTTCAATACAATCTCTCGGTACATCATAAGGCCATTATGCCTCTGATTAATATCATGAAATAAGCTTTACCAACATACGTATTTTCGAGACCCATTAACAGAAGATAATAATAATTTACATGGGGAATCAAGAATATAGACACCCCTAGTATTTCTAGGAATATAGTAATTTATGGAAACTATGTGTTTGCTTGTTTCTTCAGTATAATTTGAACCATGCCAAAAGAAAGAAGGGATAGCCTTAACTTACATGTTCCTGGAATTATTTGAATGGAATGAAGCTTCTCCTTCCGTGAAATATGGACGAAATTCTGACTAATCCTCTTGAAATTTTGAACGAAATTGTGGTGGATCCTTTTTGAAATTTCCATCAAAATTTTCTTGTCTAAGGGGTTGAATTGTTTGGATAGAATTGCTTCAAATGAAGCTTGGGTTATTGAATTGAAAATGTTTCTACTTGTATAACGTTCTTGGATTCTTAAATGCCAAAGGCAGATCTTGGTCTCTTTTTTTGAAGCCTTTTCAAAGCATTCTTGCTAAAGGTTATGGATAAGATATAGAAATCTTATCAAGACTTGAGTTATTACTTTGATTATTACACATTAGACACCTAGCCAAGTGACTACTTAGTCATTTCAAACTTTGTGGCTTTTTTCCACGCGGGGTGGGGGTGGGATATTAGTTAATTAAATTTTATCCACTTATTAGTTAATCGGGTAATGTCCCGTTACCCGGTAATTAACCAATTGCCCGAAAATTTTAAAATTATCCCAAATTATTTAAAATTCTATCTATCTTAATATAATTTATATATATATTATGTATTATACTACCGTGGCCATATGGTACCTTGCAAGGTACTAGTTCATAGTTATCGGGTATTATCGCTCGACCCGTTTTTATTTCAAATTGACCACTTTCAACGAAACTCATTTTCTTTAATCCGTGTACCCTCTTATTCTTCATAATACTTATTTATTGCTTGCTATAAATAGCGTAAGTACATTAACGTCAAGATGATCTCATCCCCGAGTCTACATCGGTTAATTGAAAATGAACTTTTAACGTACAATACTTCAGGGTGCAATATCGTCGTAACTTAATACTCCAAAGCGTAACATCATTGGAATATTGCGGGGCGTAACAGAAATAAGGGGTGGATTGATGTCGTGGAATATGGGTGAATCTATACTGTACGGTGGGATCGGGTTGCACGCTGCAACTGGTGTAATAAGGGTGAATTGTTTTGGAGTATTAAGTTACNATATTGTCGTTAATGTTGTTACAAGGAAGTAAGGGAGGATTGTGTGATGTACGGTGGGATCGGGTTGCGCTCCGCAACAACCTATGTGTTTCTATTTCTCCTGAATTGTGTTAGTTTTAAGATACTTTCTTTTGAACTTAAGGATTGGTATTCTTAACATCACTAGCTTATTTCCTGAAGTTGTAGCTATTATTTTCAGTTGACTGCTTTATATCGCTCTGTATTTCCTTTTCTATCTTTATTATTTATTCCGTACAGGCTGTAGTGTGAGTGACCCACCTTAACCTTGTCATTACTTTTTCGAGGTTAGGCTCGGCACTTACAGAGTTCATGGGGTCGGTTGTACTCATACTACACTCTGCAATTCTTGTGCAGAATTTGCCATTGGTCCCAGCTGATTGAGAGGCGTAGCAGCTCGGACTGGTTCATTGGAGACTCAAGGTAGATCTGTTGGCATCCGCAGATCTTGAAGTCCCCTTCTATCTTTCCCTATTTTCACTGTTTCTTTTTATTCAAACAGTTGTATTTCCTTCAGACTTTGTTTGTAGAAAATCCTAGATGTTCGTGAATTGTGACTCCAGAAGCGGATGGTAGTAAATATTATGGGTATTTATATTGCTCCGCACCCGCTTTATTTCATTTTGGGAATGTAATCGTGAATTGTGACTCCAGATGATTTGAAACTGAATAGTAATTGGTTTAACAATTTTCTAACGTTGGCTTGCCTAGCAAGTGAAATGTTATGTGCCATCACGGTCCCGAAGGTGGTTATTCCAGATCGTGACATCGAGATCTCCCGTGTTGCATATTTACTTTAGGGACTATGAGGCGGTACCTTGGGAGCTCCCCTGTTGTGTATTTACTTTTCGGACTACGAGGTGGTACCTCGGGAGCGCCCCTATTGTTTACCTCTATTTGTTGTGTTGTTATCCTTCTATAATTTCTCACTGTTCACTTCTCAGTCATTTCATTATATTATTATGACTTCTGCCTTGTGAATTGGCCGTTCAATTGTGATATGAAATGTGGGCACGAGGTTCCAAAGAATATGATGATTTTATTTTTGGCACATGAGTTGTCCGTGCGGTTATGAAAAAAATGAGCACGAAGTGCTGAAAAAATATGATGATTTTTATTATTGGCATATGAGTTGTCCGTACAGTGTTGATGGAAATTTGGGCACGAGGTGCCATGATAATATGAAAGTAGGATGAGACCCGTGTTACAAAAATATGAAAGTGGGCTAAGACATGTGTTTTATGATTATGAAATGAGGTGTCAAATAGTGACTTTTATTCGAAAGAATTATATTCAGAAGATATTTATTTGAAAAAAATTTATATTTGAAAGATATTTATTTGAAAGAAATATATTCGGAAGATATTTGTTTGAAAGAACCTTATATTCGAAAGATATCTATTTGAAAGAAATATATTCGGAAGATATTTATTTGAAAGAATTTTATATTCGAAAGATATTGAAAGAAATATATTCAGAAGACATTTATTTTGAAAGAATTTTATATTTGAAAGATATTTATTTGAAAGAAATATATTCAGAAGATATTTATTTGAATGAATTTTATATTCGAAAGATACTTATTTAAAAGAAATATATTCGAAAGGAATTTATTCAAGAGAATTATATGTGAAAGATTTATATTTGAAGAACTTGTTTAATTGGCTGTACTTGTGTTCCTTATTCGTTTGAGCAATAATTATGGTGTTCTTGTTGCCTTGATGTTTATATCCCTGATTAATCTTTGTTGTCGTCACTGCTATTTGTTTTCTATTCACCTTGTATATTACTATATTGCATAGGTTAAATGACTAGTGAGTGTCTTGACCGTACCCCGCCACTACTCCACCGAGGGTAGTCTTGATATTTACTGGGTACCGACTGTGGTATACTCATGCTATACTTCTGCACATTTTGTGTAGAGTTGGGCATCGGAGAACTCGGATTAGGACAGAGTTAGTGTGTTGATCGCAAGGATACAAGGTAGAGCTACTTGGTCGTCCCTGTCCCTTGGAGTCTTTCCATTTTATTGTACTGTCAACTCTTATTCGAATAGTATTGTATATTCGATCCTTGAGATCATTGCATGTATTCAGTTATAGTGCGTGACTCAGTATTACCAGTCTTGAGAGGTTGTTATATTTGTTTCTGCTTTTGGTTTCGACCCTTGTATTAAATTATATGTTAAAAAAAAATAGCTCGGAATGTAATTTTAATGATCTTACCTAGCCTCAGAGATTAAGTACCATCAAGACGCCTGTGATGGGATTTTTGCTCGTGACAAGTTGGTATATGAGCCCTAGGTTCATAGGTTCTACGAGTCACGAACAATTTTAGTAGTCTTGCGGATCGGTACAGAGACGTCTGTACTTATCTTTGAGATGCTACAAAACTGCTATGAAATTCTCACTTATTTTATTCCTGTCGTGCGGTATTTGTTGATTTTAGAATTTGAGCCTTTGTATCTCTATTCTCTCATAGATGGTGAGGACACGTGCTACCGGGTCAGCTGAGCAAACACCCGCGCATACTGCTAGGGCTGCAAGAGGCCAGGGCCAAAGTAGAAGTCGAGGTAGAGACCGAGGAAGGGCACGTGTCAGAGCTGGAACACCGGTTAGAGGGGCAGTTGAGGAGCCACTAGAAGCTCCAGTTGGGGGACAAGCACCAGAGACACATGTTGTTACCCTCGGACTTCAGTAGACTTTAGCATAGTTCTTGAACATGTTTGGTACATTGACTCAGGCGGGATTGATCTCCCTTTCACCAAATATCCACAGATTGGGGATGAGTTCAGACTCCTACCGCCCGTACTCCAAAGCAACATGTTCACATTGGTCAGGTTCCGGGTGTGGTGCCGGTACAACCTGTTATTCTGGTTTAGCTTGAGGTCAGTCTAGAGGCATCAGAAGAGGAAAAAAAGAAAGTTAAGAGTTTTAAGAGGTATATTCCACCTACTTTTAGTGGCACAACTAACGAGGATGCCCAGGAATTTCTAGAAAAGTGTCATCGAATTCTCCGCACCATAAGTATTGTGAAAGTGAGTGGAGTTGCCTTTACAACATTTCAGTTGTCAGGAGCAACGTATCAATGGTGGCAAGCTTATGAAGGGGGTAGACCAGTTGACGCAATACCACCAACTTGGGCTCAATTTTTAGAGATATTTTTGAAAGCGTTTGTTCCCCAGACTCTCTGGGATGCGTGGTGTACAGAGTTTGAATGGTTGCGTCAGGGACCATGACGGTGTCAGAATATGCTATTAGGTTCAGTGATTTAGTCTTTCATGCACCTATCTTGCTTCCTACAGTTAGAGAGAGATTCTACAGATTCATTGAAGGGCTCGATTATGATTTAAAAATACGTATGGCTCGAGAGTTGCATACTGACATTCCATTGCAGCAAGTAGTAGATATTGCCAGAATGTTAGACCGTGTTCGAAGTGAGGAAAAAGAGTCTAAGGAGGCCAAAATCTCCCAAAACTCTAGAGGATTCAGTGGATTCTACTCTGCAGTTATGACTCATCATGGAGGAGGTTCGGGAAGTCGGTCAGCCTAGTCGGCAATTCAGAAGACTAGTAGTGCTGTAGTTAATACTTTTAGTGCACCACCGGCACGAGGTTCTTATAGTGGTTATTCCAGTTATCCGGCACAGATCCAGTACGAGAAGTTGTGACCTAAGAGGGGTTGTTATTAGTGTGGTGATGCCAGGCACATCATGAGAGATTGTCCCAGACTTAGGAGAGGCGAATTGTATCAAAACACTCAGGCTACAGGCTTTATTCCAGTTAATACTCCATGTGCACAGCCATTTAGGGGTGGAGGACAGGCGGGTAGAAGGCGCCCAAGAGGGGGAGGTTCGGCCCGTTGATAAAATAGCTATGAATTGGTTGAGGCCGATACACCAGATGGTTTCGTTACAGGTATGATTTAATTATAATAAAAGGAGTACTATCTTAATTTGATCTGGTTTTGTGTATCGAGGTGAGTCCTCATATCATGCTTTACTTATGGGCAAGCTCGTAATTCTGTAATCTACTCTTGTGTATACCCATGTTTGGAGAATCTATGGGTATAACAATGTCTATCATTTTGTTTTGATCAATATTGAGAGCTATGATGCTAAAAGTGACTTTTTGTTACTCATTACGAGTTTTGATGTGATTTTGGGATAATTGTTTACAAATTATGATTTACATGCCCTATTGGTATTGGGGGGGGGGGGGGGGGATCATTATTTGTTGTGAAATTATTTATCGGAAATTTATTAAAAGAAGAGAAAATAAATGAACGGATTTCAGTTGGCACGATGTGCATATTATTTGTGACTCAGAGCTGAGGACGGGATCCTCGCATTTCAATATGATCTGAAATGTTTAAATCGGGCTGCAAGCCGCGGTGGAAGTTATATAAGGACGAGATCCTTATGATGAAAATTTATGTGTTTAAATTCTCCCTTGTGAAATTAAATTTATACTATAGTACTAATAGGGAGTCATTGCTGTTAGGCTTATTTGATAGTTCTTGTATGTGTGCATATTTAGCCATTTCGTGATGTAATTATTGAGTTTTAACCCATGAGGTGAGTGCCCAGGTGGAGTTAAATGTTACTCGTTAAGACAGGTAAATAGTTATGAGGTCTTCATGCCTCACGTTTTGCTGTCAGTGTTGTGAAAATTCGAAATGAGGTTTTGGTTAATATGAGGTTAATTGACAATGCTAGAACTAATTATGAACAACTATTATGACAAGAGATGTGATTATAGGCATACGTATGATGTGTGCGTAGGAACGAGTTGCTATAGCCGGTTGAGACTAATACCGTGTGTTGATGTGAAAAATCAAGACTTTCTTTTAATGTTGGAGTGTAAGAGATTGGTTTTAAAGTGTATAAATGTGGATAAATGAAATAATATCCACTGAGATGGTGTTTTCGGACCCATGTTAAATTTGCGGTGACGTAGAATCACCCGCGAATATGTGTGTAATAATACACTCAGTAATTTAACGTCCTTAGAAAGATTCTTGGCACGTTCAAGGACAAATGTTTTGTTAAGAGGGGGAAAAAGTAATGACCCGACTTGTCGTTTTATGAATTAGCATCTCGTTCAGCGACTTAAGGCCCGATCAGCTTCGTAATGTGTATTATGACTTGCTTGTGTGGTTGAGTTAATTTTCGGAAGATTCAAAATTAAATTGAAAAAACAATTCTCATTTTTGAAGCTTGAATGAAAAGAGTTGACTGAAGTTTGAATTTTGAGCAATCGACTCCAGAATGGAGTTTTGAGGATTCCAATAACTTTTTGTGGTGCTTTCGGACTTAAGGCGTATGTCCGGATTTTGATTTGGAAGTCCATAGGAAAATTTGTCGCATTTTGGCGAAAGTTAAAAAATGGAGGATTTTTAGAAAGTTTGACCGGGAGTTGATTTTATTGATATCGGAGTCGAAATTTGATTCCGGAAATTTGAACAACTCCATTATGTCATTTATAACTTGTGTGCAAAATTTTAAGTCATTTCGGATTGATTTGATAGGTTTCGACATCGAATGTAGAATTTAAAATTCGTTAGTTTTTATTAATTTTGAATTGGGATGCAATTCGTGTTTTAGTGTTATGTTATGGGACTTATTAGTATACTTGGTTGGGTCCCATGAGGCTCGTATGAGTTTTGGAAGAGCTTAGTGTTTTTAGGATAAGAATGTAATGATATAAAAGTCCATTTTTAGTTCTAGCTATCGAAATTCGATTTCAAGACTTCTGGGAGTTTGATAATGAGTTATAGGATTTGGAATGTTTAGTCTAATTTCATCAAGTCGCAATTGGGTTATTAGCACGAAACATGAGTTAACTGTTTAATGAGCGAAGTTGGTATCGTATTGATAAAATGAGCTTCGAATTGAGTTTCGATTGATTGACTAGGTTCGTATTATCATTTATGACTCATAGGAACAAGAATCGTTGAATTCTGAGTTCGTATATTGGAGTTAGAGCCTTTTTAGTGAAATAATAAATTGCTGGTACAAGCAGGTTCTAGTGCAGACCTTCAGTGACAGGAAATGGAATTTTACTGATGGAAAATGGACTTTTAGTGACGAGAAATGGACTTCTTATTGAGCAGTTTTGTTTTTTTAGCTCATTTCAACATTTTTGGGTGAAAGAACACGGCTTGCGGCAATTTTTCAGAGAAATTTCATAGGAAATCCTGAGGTAAATCACTTGTGATCATTGTTAGTCAATAAATTTGAATTATCATTGAATATTCCTACTAGATTACGTTTTTTTGAGGTGTAATTCGAGAAATAGGCCTAGGGATTTCAAAACCAGATTTGAGGATTTGAAGATCGAGTTGATGTCGGAATTTGGAAAATTTGTTATGGTTGAATTCGTAACGGAATGGGTGTTCGAGTTTCGTGAAAATTCTTCCAAGTTCCGAGATGCGGGCCCCGCATTGACTTTTGGTTGATTTCCGGAATTATTTCTGATGAATTTTAATAAGGTTATACAATTAATTTGGATTGATTTGAGTTGTTCGGAGGTCAATTTCAAGCAAGAAGGCTATTTTGGAATATCAGCATAACTTCAAAAAGGTAAGTATCTTGCCTAACCCTGAGTGAGAGAATTACTCCTTAGGTATTGAGTCTTATGTGAAAATTGTGTAATTGAAAATCATGTACACGGGGTGACGAGTACGTACTTGGTTTATATATGAAAATTACATTGGTTGAAATTCGTAGACGCCCTTATGTATTAAGTTGGAAAATTGTTGGATCATAGTAAATCCTTTATTTGTCATGCCTCATTCCTTGTTTGCCGAGGTTATTTTTATATTATAATTTGGTGTGATTGCCACTTTGATTTTTATGTGAAATACCGTGGTTAGTTGGTTTTACATTTCTTGAAGATAATTTCATTATGGATTCATTGTCTGCAAATAATAATTTTTTTTGGTATCTAAAGAAATTTATTACCAAGTATCAAATATGTACAAGTTCAAAACTTGAAAACTGGAGAATCACTAAGATATTGCCTGCAAGTTGGACATGAAGCTCCACTGAAGTGATCTTCTTATCTTCCTCACTATATCTATATCTCTTACGCATATGGATAACTATTAAGCTCTCTCAATCTACATTTATCTTAGTTCTCCTGTTGCCTCTCTGAAAGATGTCCTGAACTATTGATCTAAGTATCCCCTCTATATGCCGAGACTTAGCCTTGAATATTCTTGAGTTTCTCTCTGTCCATATAGTAGATGCAGCCTGATAATGTCATTCTATATACTTCTGCCTTCACTGTTTTCCCCTTCATTTCCTTTGTCGTCCATTCCACTTCTTCATCCCATGCCATTACTGATCTTTGAATCCCCTACCATTTCAATAATCTTTCCCAAACCTCTCTAGTCACCTTGCATTCAAAAAACAGATGTTGCATGGTTTCATTTTCTTCCTTACAGAGCTCACATGTTTGATCAATCATCGATCCCCAGCCTGCTACCTTATCTTTGGTATTTAGCCTTAATTGTAGTGCTAGGTTTAGTATAAAACCCCACATAGGTACAACATAGTTGTTACAAGTTAGTTACCTCCATGGAAATTTAGGATAGTCTTCTCTCAACTGATGGTACATCACTTTTATGGAGTATGAATTCATTTTCAGCAGGCCAGTGATGCACAACCCTGCCTTTGCCAGATATGGTTTAATTTTTAGTATCTTGTTTAGAATCCACAAAGCTTGGTTGACTTGAAATTCCCAAATATTTCTTTCTTTCCCATAGTATATACCCACCTTACCCACATCTTATCTTTTTTTGTGCATAGGTTCCACAGTAGTTTAATCACAGCAGCCTGGTTCCAGGTCTCCAGATTCAGTACATTAAATCCTCATGCTATCCTTGGCCAGCATACTTTCTCCCATGCTAGTGGTGCTCTTCTTGATATATCAGTTGTGACTGTCCATAGAAAAATTCCGCATGTTGCTTCTATCACCTTAACAATTTTCTTTGGTAGCACAAAGATTTGTGACCAGAAGACTTGGATTGAGAAGAGGACATTCTTTATCTACTGAAGTCGTCCAGCATATGACAGAAATTTTGTAGTCCATGAAGTAATCCTCCATATCATCTTCTCTAGCATTGGTTGGCATTGCACTAATGAAATTCGTTTAGAGCTCAATGGGACTCCAAGATATCTGATTCGCAATTCCCCTTTGGCAAATCCAGATGCTGCTAGTATCTTCTCTTCCATTTCTCTACTGACACCTCCAAAGTAAACTTTTATCTTTATTTGCTATCAGACCAGAACATCTTGAGAATTCATTGAAACAATACATGAGCAGTCGTATTGATCCCACATCTCATCTACTGAAAAAGAGCAAACCATCAGCAAAATTCAATTGTATAATCTGCATCTTTGCACATTTTGGGTGGAAATTAAAATCTGAATTTCTCTGTAGAGTTTTATGTTTCTGGTTAGGTATTCTATGGCAATCACAAACAAGAAGGGGGACATTGGGTCCCCCTGTCTTAGACCATTCTTAGCTAAAAATGGTGCACAAGGTTTCTCATTTATAATGATCGAGTACGACACAGTTTTAACACATGTCATTATCCACTCTATGAGAAGTCCTGGGAAGTTCAGATCACTAAGTACTTGTTCCAGGAAAGGCCATTCTAATGAGTCGTATGCCTTCTGCATGTCTACTTTCACCATACACCTAGGAGAAACTCCTTTCCTGCTATATCCCTTAACTAGCTCATGGCTAATTATAATGTTATCAGAGATCACTCTACCTGGGACAAAGGTTGCTTGATTATGATCAACCAGGTAATTCATAACTCCTTATAGCCCATTGGTTAAGATCTTTGATATCAGTTTGTTTATACACTATAGTGCAACAAGAAATGGGCCTGAATTGTTTCATAGTAGAAGGGTTCTTGACCTTTGGTATTAGAGTGATTGTGGTGCAATTAATAGGTAGATACATTCTCCTGGTATCAAATAATTGTTTCACTGCCTCTGTTATCTCCATTCCTATAGTATTCCAGGCTTTCTTGAAAAATACAGCATTAATTCGTCACATCCTGGAGCCTTTTTGTCAGATATATCATTGAGTGCATTCCTTACCTCCAATTCAGATACTGGTTCAATCAGCTTTAATTGCATTTCCCTGGTCAAGGTCAAGCACTAGCCATCTTTCATGACTTGTGGATTGATTGCAAGTAATGAAATAGAAGCTTCTCCTAGGATTTGTTTGTAGTACCCAAGAATTTGCTTATGTATATCATTTTCCCCTTTTATTAGATTGCCTCGATCATCCACTAAGGTTCTGATCTTATTTTGTGTTATTCTGCTTTTCATGGTTGCAAAAAAGTAGGATGTATTGTCGTCCCCTAGTTGCAGCCACTGATTCCTGGATTTTTTCTTTACTACGCTTTCTTCAATTAGTACCCATTTCTCCAGCTTCTCTCTGATCATTTCCTCTGCCTGTTTGAGTTCATTGGAGTTTCCTTGCTCCCTTAGATCCTCTTGCACTTTCATTAATTGTTGTCTGCAACTCCTTATCTTGTCCCCCATTCCTGAGTACTGCGTTTTGTTGATTTTTTTGATCTCCTGTTTGACCCTTTTCAGTTTTCCCCATATGTTCTCCATATGATCACCCTTGTTGATATTATTCCATCCGTTCTTCACGCTTTGTTGAAATTTTGCATGTTCCGCAATGAAGTTAAAAAACCTGAATGGCCTATTACTTTTGTATTGTTGCTATGTTAATTGGATTGCCAATGGAGCATGGTCTGAGAAATATGGATCCATGATTACTATATCCAGTAGTGGGTAAGCAAGCATCCGTTCTGCATTCCCCACCCCTCTATCTATCCTGCTACGTACTGTATTGTTTGACCAAGTGAATTGTGCCCCTACACTTCTTAGTTCAACCATATTGCAGTCTTGGAAAGTCAACAATCTCATTTTCATATTTCATTTATTTAATTATTAAGTAATTTTAAAGTGAGGCGTTAATATATTTATGAGGAATTTGGATTAAAGAAGAGGTTGTTCTTACTGAGTTATTTTTCCATCTTTGATGTTGCATATTTACTTTTGGGACTACCGGGAGGTACCTCGGGAGCTCCTCTATTGCATATTTACTTTTGAGACTATGAGGCGGTACCTCGGTAGCTCTCTTGTTGCAAAATACTTTTGGGTTTACGAGGCAGTACCTCAGGAGATCCCATGTTGTGTATTTACTTTTGGGACTATGAGCCGGTACCTCGGGAGAGCCCCTGTTGTTTACCTCTATTTGTTGTGTTGTTATCTTTCTCTAATTTCTCATTGTTCACTTATCAGTCATTTCATTATATTATTATTTCTTGTGCCTTGTGAATTGTCCGTTCAATTGTGATATGAAAATGTGGGCACGAGGTGTCGGAGAGATTTGATGATTTTATTTTTGGAACGTGAATTGTCAGTATAGTGTTGATAGAAATATGGGCACACGGTGCAGTGAAAATATGAAAGTAGGCTGAAACTCGTGTTACAAAATATGAAAGGGGGCTAAGACATGTGTGTTGTGATTATGAAATAAGGTGTCACATAGTGACTTTTATTGGAAAGAATTATATTCAAAAGATATTTATTTGAAATAATTTTATATTCGGAAGATATTTATTTGAAAGAAATATATTCGGAAGTTATTTATTTGAAAGAATTTTATATTTCAAAGATATCTATTTGAAAGAAATATATTCGGAAGATATTTATTTGAAAGAATTTTATATTCGAAAAATAATTATTTGAAAGAAATATATTCGGAAGATATTTATTTGAAATTTTTTTATATTTTAAAGATATTTATTCGGAAGATATTTATTTGAAAGAATTTTATATTCGAAAGATATTTATTTGAGAGAAATATATACGAAAGGAATTTATTCGAGAGAATTGTATGTGAAAGATTTATATTTGAAGGACTTGTTTAATTGGTTGTACTTGTGTTCCTTATTCGTTTGAGAAATAATTGTAATGTTCTTATTGCCTTGTTATTTATATCCCTGATTGATCTTTATTGCCGTCACTGCTATTTGTTTTCTATTATCCTTGTATATTACTATATTGCACAGGTTAAATGACTAGTGAGTGTCTTGACTGTACCTCGTCACTACTCCATCGAGGGTAGTCTTGATACTTACTGTGGTACCGACTGTGGTATACTCATACTATACTTCTGCACATTTTATGTAGAGCCAGACAATGGAGATCTCGGATTCAGATAGAGTTAGTGTGTTGATCGTAAGGATACAAGGTAGAGCTGCTTTTCCATCGTAGTCCCTTGGAGTCTTTCCATTTTATTGTATTGTCAACTCTTATTCGAACAATATTGTATATTCGATCCTTGAGATCATTGTCTATATTCAGTTAGAGTTCGTGACTCAGTATTACCAGTCTTAGGAGGTTGTTATATTTCTTTCCGCCTTTGGTTTCGACACTTATATTAAATTATATGTTACAAAAAAATGGCTTGAAATGTTATTGTAATCGGCTTACATAGTCTTAGAGACTAAGTACCATCACGACGCTTGTGGTGGATTGGGTCCTGACAGGTAATTAAGGGTATTACATTGGTAGCATGTAAGCCTAGCTACAGATCTTTTAAACAATATTTTAGGTATTTGGTTTGACCAAGATTTTTATTACATATTTTATCTTTACTATTTTTTTAAAAATTCTCAATAATACCTTTTTTTCTAGAATAAAACCTCTTACTTCCTCTCCACTGCATATTCGTATAAATTCTACCCATATAAAATCAGTTTCATCACTTACAAATATTTTTTAGTACTTAAACTTATCAGCAAACCCGAATGGACTCTTAATAAAAAAAAAAGAAAAGGGAATAACCCTTAGTTAGTCCCTAAGAATATTTAAATCTTAGACACTAAGGACATGACCTCTCTATTGCACTTCTTGTTTTCCACGTAACAATATGGTCGTGGTCTGCCATTTATCTGGTAAGTTTTATAGATGTAACATAGTTGCATTCTGTTGGGAATAAATCCCTACATAAATAATATTTATAGTAATAGAAGCGGAATAATAATGTAGCACCGAGATATGGTAATTAACAAGAATAAAACAGTGACAATGACACCAAGATTTTTACGTGGAAAACCCTTTTGAATAAGGGAAAAAACCACGGTCGCGACACAAGAAACTGATATCACTATAGCAAGGAATTTTACACTTTGTATGTCTGAGTAAAATACTCCAAAGACTACTACAACACTCAAAAGAAATAACTATCTTATGATATTCTCACCTCACTACAATATCGCCGACTCTCTATTTTTCTCACAAACTGTTTTCTTATACTTTGTCTGTGAAACCTCACTCTTTCTTTCTCTCTTAATTGGTATGTAGAAATGAGAGCTGAAGCACTCCCTTTTATAGCTGAAGCTCCACTCTCTAAAGCCTACTAATTAGAAAATTTCCACACACTTTTCCTTTTTTGTCTTCAATGTTGACAATTCAAAAAAGTTGGCTACCGAACCAAAGAAATTCAACAAAGTTGGCGACCAAACCAAAGAAATTTTCTTTAGGCACATGCCTATTACTTTGGCTTTTGAATAAGATAGACCCCGTCAATTCCCCCTCCAGTCTCATTCATCTCGAGGAGGTATCATTGTCTTCTAGTTTGAGTGCATGGCGACAAGTTCTTTGCATAACTCGAGCTTGTCTTTTGGTACCACCTTGGTTAACATATCAGCAAGATTTTAACTCATGTGAATCTTTTTGACCTGTAAAGATTCATTCTCTACCTGCTCACAAATCCAACGATATCTCACATCTATATGCTTTGTTCTTGCATAGTACATAGAGTTCTTGCTCAAGTCTATTGCACTTTGATTATCACAATAGATGACATACTCCTTTTGATGAAATTCTAGCTCTTGAAGAAACTGCTTGAGCCATACCATCTCCTATCCAGATTCTGTAGCTGCAAAGTACTCTGCTTCAGTTGTTGAAAGTGCAATACACTTTTGCAATTTAGACTGCCACGATATAGTTCCCCCTGAAAAAGTAAATATCCAGTAGTAGATTTTTTATTATCAGTATAACTGGCCATATCAGCATCCATGTAGCCCTTCAAGATCAGATTAGATCCTCCAAAACATAATCAGTCTCCTGGTACCTCTTAGGTCCCTGCGTATCCACTTGACTGCTTCTCAATGTTTCTTTCCAGGGTTTTCAAGGAATCTTCTAACAACACCAACTACGTGAGCAATATCATGTATGGTTTATATCATTTCATACATCAAGCTTTCAACTGCTGAAGAATAAGGAACTCTAGCCATGCTCTCTTTCTCTTCCACTATTGTAGGACACATCTTCTTGCTCAACTTTAGATGACTTGTCATCCACATACAACAACAATATAATAAAGTTATTCTCAGAGAATCTTTTGAAGTATACACATGGATCAGAATAGGTCTTTATGTATGTTTGACTTTTCATGATTGAGTCCAGCTTCATGTACCACTGCCTTGGTGCCTTCTTCAATCCATAAAGACTCTTATTCAATTTGCACACCATGTGTTTCTTTTCAGCTACTTCAAATCCTTCTGGCTTCTCCATATAAATCTCTATAACGACCCGTTCGATCGTTATAAGAACTAATGACCCGATCCCCTATTTACCGTTTCTCCCATATCTATTTATGTTATTGGAACCTGTCGGTGCATTGAGTGATGAAATCCGGGGTGATTTTGGACACATAGTCCATAAATGTGGATCTTAACTTTAGAAATCTGGCCATAGCTAGAGCTGTATGAAGACGGATCCAAAATGGTATTCCGTCGACTCCGTTAGCTTCGTTGGGTGATTTCGGGGTTATGAGCGTACTCAGAATGTGTTTTCGAGGTCGGTTGTAGATTTAAGCTTGAATTGGAGAAAGTTATATTTTCGGCGAATTCGGCCGATAGGTGAGATTTTTATATCGGACTCGGAATGAATTTCCGGAAGCGACAGTAGGTCCGTAATTTTGTTTATGACCTGTGCAAAATTTGAGGTCATTCGGATGAGTTTAGACGTGTTTCGTCGTCGGGCGTGAATTCTAGAATTTTCCTAAGTTCCTAGGATTGAATCTATGCACAATCGATGTTTTTGATGTTATGAGACGTGTTTTTAAGGCTCGACCTAGTTCGAATAAGGTATTAGGGTCGGTTGGTAGTTTTGGTTGAGGTCCCGGGGGCTTTGGGAGCCTCGGGGTTGTTTCAGATGCTTAATGGGAGAATTTGGAACTTATCAAATTGCTAAACCAGACGTCTTCTGGTGTTTTCGCACCTGCAAAGATTTTTCCGCAGGTGCGGACACGCAGGCACGATAGGGCTGATCGCAGGTGCGATGGTGAAGGAATTGACCAATGGTCGCAGGTGCGACCTGGGTTCCGCAGGCGCGGCCAAACGACCGCAGGTGCGGCCCCAGTGGACTTAGGTGAATTCTGCACCTGCAATGCTTTTTCCACAGGTGCAGTGATCGGGACCGCAGGTGCGAGATCCCTGTGTGTTTATGCCAAAAATCCCAGGGTTAAATTTCATAAGTCTAAAATCGTTTGAGAGCTCGGAAATTGGCGATTTTCAGTGAGTTTTGAAGAGAAGGATCATAGGTAACGTTTTCTAATCCTAATTCACTGTTAGAAAATTAATCCCCGTTGTTTTCTTTAGTTTAATTATCAAAGATGGGGGAAAAACCATGGGAACTTGATGAAACTTCCCCAAACCGAAATTCTAAGAATTTAAGGGGTTTTTGGCATCGGATTTCGATGTTTCTGGTCGAGTGAGTTCGTGAGTGAATGTGTGCCCCGAAAATATAACTTTTACCCAATTCCGAGACGTGGGCCGAGGGGCGTTTTGGTCAAAATTCCTAATTTCGCAAGTTAGCTTCGAATTTATTAGTTATTTTGATTTCTTAGAATGATATTTACACTATGCAATCGAATTGAATATATTTGGGCCACCCTGAGTTGGATACTCGTGGTAAGAGCGTGATTATTGGTTGATTAACACACTCGAGGTAAGTGGCTTGCTTAACTCTGTGTTGGGAAATTCCCTTAGGCATTTATAACTGATTTTTGACATAAAAACCCCGTGTACATGAGGTGACGAGTACGTGTACTGGATATTTTCACTAAATCCATTGCTTCCTTTTATGATATACTTCATCTTCAATTCCTAATATTGGTTTAACTGAATAGCGGCTTAAGATCTTATCAAGTCCAACGATTTTACCTGATTTTCCAGTTGTTACTATTATTTGAAACTGGGTTAAGTATCTTTCCTCTCTATTTGCCAACTGTTTTCCCAAACTTTTGAATTACGCTCTATCTGATATACATCTCGCATTACATATTTACATTAGGACTGCGGGCTACGACCTGAGACTTTCCCGTGCATTGTATTGCATATTTACATAGGGGTTGCGGGCTATGACCTGAGACTTTCCCTTGCATTGCATTGCATATTTATATTGGGACTGCGGGCTACGACCTGGGACTTTCTCTTGCATTGCATTGCATATTTACATTGGGACTGCGGGCTATGACCTGAGACTTTCCCTTGCATTGCATTGCATAATTACATTGGGACTGCGGGCCGAGACCTGGGACTTTCCCCTGTATTGCATTGTATGAATATCTCCTGATTTATATGTTGTGCAGAACTGAGATTTATTTCTTCGTTCTTTCCGGTTCACTTTACTTCCTGTAAATTATTATTGTTTTGTTTTCATAACTGTTAATTATATCTGTTTATTCTTGCAAACTCAGTAGAGCCGCAACCTGACCTCGTCACTACTTGACTGGGGTTAGGCTTGTCACTTACTGGGTATCGAACGCATGTTTTTCTCATGTGCAGATCCAGGCTCCAGCGCACTGTTCCGGAGTCAGTCGAGTAGCAGATCTTCGGGAGACTTTGAGGTTTTTCTGCAGCGTCCGCAGAGCTTCTGAGTCCCCCTCCTATCTTAGCATAGCTATAGTTCGTATATGAGACTACACTTTCATTTCCAGTTTTGTATATTGAACCATAGAGTTTAGCTTGTGATGTTGGTGACATTCCGGGTTTTGGGACGTGCAAACTGTATATGCTGAGAAGCTACCTTATATCTAGTTGATATCTTTTTGTCTTTATTTTATTGATTCTGTTGTTTTCCGCAAATTTCTAGGCTTACCTAGTCATAGAGACTAGGTGCCGTCACGATACCTTTCAGAGGGTAAATTGGGTCGTGACAATCTCCTCTTCCAAATCTCCAAGAAAATATGCAGTTTTCATATCCAACTGCTCCACTTCAAGATCTAGGCTAGCTAGTAAGCTCAATATTGTTCAAACAGAAGTCATTTTGACAACAGGCGAGAAAATTTTGTCAAAGTCAATACCTTTTTCTGTTCGAAGCCTTTAACCACCAATCGAGCTTTGTATCTAATTATCTTGCCATTTCCATCTTTCTTGAGTTTAAAGACCCACTTACATTTGAGTGGTCTTTTACCCTTTGGAAGTTCAACCAGCTTGACGTGCCATTTTTCTGCAAAGATTCCATCTCTTTTTGCATGGCTTTCATCCACTAGTTCTTTTCTGTATTAGAAAACACCTCTATAAGACTTTCTGGCTCCCCCTCATCAGATACGAGTTGTTTGGAGGCGGATTCTAGAGGAAAAGTTGTGGTTGAGCATTGAGTGATCTTTGCAGTGAGGTAAGTGTTGTCTTTAACCTTGACTTGAGGGAATTAGGAACCCTCGGGCTATGTGCTATGTGAATTTCATGTGAGCGGCGTATATGCGAGGTGACGAGTGCTTATGCACCGCCGAATTATCTGTTTTCCCTATTTTTTCGCTTTTCTTTAATTATCTCTTTCCCTATGTTAATCGTTATATGCTCTATATGTGTTTCCATGCCTAACTGCTACCTGTTAATCAATGTATTTTTCTGTTTATGATATTAGATCGTTTCATAGTTTCGTGATTTCCTGTTATTTGCTTAAGCTAGCTTATTTGCACCTTCTAGTTGTAAATTTCTGGACTGGTCTTGCTCTAAAGTATTACTTATGTAGATTCTCATGTTGTACAAGGTTTCCTATTTGGTTCAGTTTGGTATGTATGGATTGTAAAGGCTTTCTGTGATTTAAATTTGTTAATTTTATTATGCACATAGAGTACTTGGTATTGATGGTGGGATCGGCTAACACGCCACAACATGTGAAATAAGGGGTGGATTGATGTCATGGAATAAGGGTGAATCTATACTGTACGGTGGGATCAGATTGCACGCCGCAACAGGTGTAATAAGGGTGAATTGTTTTTGTGGAATAAAGGTGAATTATGATACCGATTTTGTGATATGGTAGGACCGATTTGCACCGCAACACACACACACACACACATATATATATATATGTATATATATATATATATATATATGTATATATATATATATATATGTATATATATATATATATATATATATATATATATATATATATATATATATTCATTGTTGTTAATGTTGTTACAAGGAAGTAAAGGAGGATTGTGTGATGTACGGTGGGATCGAGTTGCCCGCTGCAACAACCTATGTGTTTCTATTTCTCCTGAACTATGTTATTTTTACGGTACTTTCTTTTGAACTTAAGGATTGGTGTTCTTAACATTTCTAGCTTATTTCCTGAAGTTGTAGCTATTATTTTCAATTGATTGCTTTATTTCGCTCTGTATTTCCTTTTCTATCTTTATTATTTATTGCGTACAGGTTGTAGTGTGAGTGACCCACCTTAACCTCGTCATTACTTTGTCGAGGTTAGGCTCGGCACTTACAGAGTACATGGGGTCGATTGTACTCATACTACACTCTGCACTTCTTGTGCAGATTTTGGCATTGGTCCCAGCTGATCAAGAGGCGTAGCAGCTCGGGCTGGTTCATTGGAGACTCAAGGTAGATCTGTAGGCATCCGCAAATCTTGAAGTCCCCTTCTATCTTTCCCTATATTTACTGTTTCTTTTCATTCAAACAGTTGTATTTCCTTCAGACTTTGTTTGTAGGAAATCCTAGATGTTCGTGAATTGTGACTCCAGATGCGATTATAGTAAATATTATGGGCATTTATATTGTTCCGCACTCGCTTTATTTCGTTTTGGCTTAATTGAATTCATTTATTGAAACTGAATAGTAATTGGTTTAACAGTTCTCTAACGTTGGCTTGCCTAGCAAGTGAAATGTCAGGCGCCATCACGATCTCGAAGGTGAGTATTCCAGGTCGTGACATCGGGATCTCTCTTGTTGCATATTTAATTTAGGGACTATGAGGCGGTACCTTGGGAGCTCCCCTGTTGTGTATTTACTTTTTGTACTACGAGGTGGTACCTCGGGGATGCCCCTATTGTTTACCTCTATTTGTTGTGTTGTTATCCTTCTGTAATTTCTCACTGTTCACTTCTCAGTCATTTCATTATATTGTTCTGCCTTGTGAATTGTCCGTTCAATTGTGATATGAAATGTGGGCACGAGGTTCCAGAGAAATATGATGATTTTATTTTTCGCACGTGAGTTGTCTGTGTGGTTATGAAAAAAAATAAGCACGAGGTGCCGGAAAAATATGATGATTATTATTATTGGCATATGAGTTGTCCCTACGGTGTTGATAGAAATTTGGGCACGAGGTGCCGTGATAATATGAAAGTAGGTTGAGACCCGTGTTACAAAAATATGAAAGTGGGCTAAGACATGTGTTTTATGATTATGAAATAAGGTATCAAATAGTGACTTTTATTCGAAAGAATTATATTCGGAACATATTTATTTGAAAGAATTTTATATTTGAAAGATATTTATTTGAAAGAAATATATTCGGAAGATATTTGTTTGAAAGAATTTTATATTCGAAAGATATCTATTAGAAAGAAATATATTCGGAAGATATTTATTTGAAAGAAATTTATATTCAAAAGATATTGAAAGAAATATATTCGAAAGACATTTATTTGAAAGAATTTTATATTTGAAAGAATATTTATTTGAAGGAAATATATTCAGAAGGTATTTATTTGAATGAATTTTATATTCGAATGATATTTATTTGAAAGAAATATATTCGAAAGGAATTTATTCGAGAGAATTATATGTGAAAGCTTTATATTTGAAGGACTTGTTTAATTGATTGTACTTGTGTTCCTTATTCGTTTGAAATAATTATGGTGTTCTTGTTGCCTTGATGTTTATATCCCTGATTAACCTTTGTTGTCATCACTGCTATTTCTTTTCTATTATCCTTGTATATTACTATATTGCACAGGTTAAATGACTAGTGAGTGTCTTGACCATACCCCTCCACTACTCCACCGAGGGTAGTCTTGAGACTTACTGGATACCGACTGTGGTATACTCATGCTATATTTTTGCACATTTTGTGTAAAGTTGGGCATTGGAGATCTCGGATTCGGATAGAGTTAGTGTGTTGATCGCAAGAATCTAAGGTAGAGCTGCTTGGTTGTCCCTATCCCTTCGAGTCTTTCCATTTTATTGTATTGTCAACTCTTATTCAAACTGTATTGTATATTCGATCCTTGAGATCATTACATGTATTCAGTTACAGTGCGTGACTCAGTATTACCAATCTTGGGAGGTTGTTATATTTGTTTCTGCTTTTGGTTTCGACACTTGTATTAAATTATATATTCAAAAAAATAGCTCGAAATGTAATTGTAATGGTCTTACCTAGCGTCAGAGACTAAGTACCATCAAGACGCTTGTGATGGGATTTTTGCTCGTGACAAGTTGGTATATGAGCGCTAGGTTCATAGGTTCTACGAGTCACGAACACTTTTAGTAGAGTCTTGCGGATCAGTACAAAGACATCTGTACTTATCTTCGAGATGCTACAAAACTGCTATGAAATTTTCACTTCTTTCGTTCCTGTCGTGCGGAATTTGTTGATTTTAGAATTTGAGCCTTTGTATCTCTATTCTCTCATAGATGGTGAGGACACGTGCTACCGAGTCAGCTGAGCAATCACCCGTGCATACTGCTAGGGGTGCACGAGGTTGGGGCCAAAGTAGAAGTCGAGGTAGAGGCCGGGGAAGGGCACGTGTCACAGCTGAATCAGGCGGGATTGATCTCCGTTTCACCAAATATCTCACAGATTGGAGATGAGTTCAGACTTCTACCGCCTGATATTTCGCTTAAAATGTATATATTTCTATGTATATCGCCTCGTGTTTTACTTTTATTTCATGAGTTTTAGATATTAAATGTGATAATTTATATTAATTTGAAGTGTTTTTATGTTTAGGAATGATTCGGGATCAATCGGGGGCGAAACGCGCGAAATCAAAGCAAAAATGGACGAAATCGGAAAACACAGGATTTTGGGCCCCACAGGCAGCGCTGGGCGCCACCTGTGGCACTGGAGGCAGTGAGCATTTATTGGGCAGCGCCCTGGTGGGCGCTAGGCACTGGCCAGCCTTTTATGCGGTGGATTTTCCTGTTTTGCCCGGGACATGGTTATTTCGACCCAAATCCTACCCAACGTGTATAAAAGGAATTCTAAGCTTATTTTTGGGGTATTCATGCCACTTTGGAGAGAAGATACACAGGGATCATTAGGGAGCAAAGGATTTCTCAGTATCTTCGTCTTATTCTAGTATTTTCAATTTATGCAACACTTATGCAATTGTGTTATTTTAGAATGAGTGGCTAAACATCCATTGTTCTGGGGTTGTGGTTTAGCCATGAATATTGTTATTCGACATTAGTTTAACCTTGATTATAGTTCACTCAATATATGGTTGTTTCTTCAATTCTGTGTTTAATTGCTTAATTGTCTGGCTAGCAGTTAGGTTCTATATACTATCTATGCTATGCTTGGGAAAGCCGTGTATAGATTAGAGAAGAATTAAAGAGAGCGCGATCTTAACCCTTCAGGGGAGCGGATTTGTGGTTAGGATATGAATATACCTAGTCAGCGTGCTTAATTAAACATCATAATCTTAGTGCGTTCTAATAGATTAATTTCATAGGAATATAGGCGTTAATCTATTGAGAATATGCGAGTAGTGCTTCATGAGGAGGCTATGAGAGCGTTTATCGTTTAATTAGCAACCATGAGTGAATTATATGAAAGGGATATTTAATTAGAATGCAATACGAGTGGTGAATTGATCACAACCCTGGAATCTTTGTCTCTACTGAATACATAACAATATTCTCGTTACTTGATAATTAGTTATTCCATAGAATCATAGTATAAAATAGTTACATTCCTGGATTTTATTTTGGCTTGATTAAATAACGATTAGAGTGATTCAACAAGTAGTTTACGCAAGTCCTTGTGGGTTCGACATTCGATTTAACATTATATTACTTTCTACGACCACGTATACTTTTGGGACTATGAGCCGGTACCTCGGGAGAGCCCCTGTTGTTTACCTCTATTTGTTGTGTTGTTATCCTTCTCTAATTTCTCATTGTTCACTTATCAGTCATTTCATTATATTATTATTTCTTGTGCCTTGTGAATTGTCCGTTCAATTGTGATATGAAAATGTGGGCACGAGGTGTCGGAGAGATTTGATGATTTTATTTTTGGAACGTGAATTGTCAATGCAGTGTTGATAGAAATATGGGTACGAGGTGCACTGAAAATATGAAAGTAGGCTGAGACCCCTGTTACGAAAATATGAAAGTAGGCTAAGTCATGTGTTTTATGATTATGAAATAGGTGTCACATAGTGACTTTTATTGGAAAGAATGATATTCAAAAGATATTTATTTGAAATAATTTTATATTCGGAAGATCTTTATTTGAAAGAAATATATTCGGAAGTTATTTATTTGAAAGAATTTTATATTTGAAAGATATCTATTTGAAATAAATATATTCGAAAGATATTTATTTGAAAGAATTTTATATTCGAAAAATAGTCATTTGAAAGAAATATATTCTGAAGATATTTATTTGAAAAAAATTTATATTTGAAAGATATTTATTCGGAAGATATTTATTTGAAAGAATTTTATATTCGAAAGATATTTATTTGAGAGAAATATATTCGAAAGGAATTTATTCGAGAGAATTGTATGTGAAAGATTTATATTTGAAGGACTTGTTTAATTGGTTGTACTTGTGTTCCTTATTCGTTTGAGAAATAATTGTAATGTTCTTATTGCCTTGTTTATATCTCTGATTAATCTTTATTGCCGTCACTGCTATTTGTTTTCTATTATCCTTGTATAATACTATATTGCATAGGTTAAATGACTAGTGAGTGTCTTGATTGTACCTCGTCACTACTCCATCGAGGGTAGTTGTCACAACCCGAAATCCCACCTAACGTTGCACCCGCTAGGCAAACCAACGTGTTAACTGAATTGATTTATTAACAAGAGAAAATAACAAACACCGACTAGATAATTGAGATAAAGTGTGGAAGCATTAGCAAACTCTAAATAACCATAGCTAATAACAAAGAAATCCCTTTAAGTACAAAACCCAGAAATGGAGTCACAACCTCACGAACCAGTCTAAGATTTTAGCTAAAAACAACAGTTTGAAATAAAATGATATATCTGTCTAGAAACACATAGATCATAGAATGAAAGATAGACAGTGACGTCGAGATCCACGGACGCCTGCAGAACTACCTCAATGTCATCTGTAATGGACTGAAGGACACTCCCCCTAATGATGTCCACTGGGTCCGGCTGCGTAATCTGCACAACATAAAGAAGTTCAGGTGTAGCATCAGTACAATCGACCCCATATACTGAGTAAGTGACGAGCCTAACCTCGACGAAGTAGTGACGAGGCTAGGACACGACAACAAATTGTACCTGTGCAATTCAATAGTATAGCAGAAAATAAACAAGAATACAATTACGGGGAAGAACATGCTGGGGATAAGAGGTGAAACACTTGCTATATAATATAATCAATCGGCACAGAATGTTCCCCCGTGCATAAATAATATAATCATCGGCACAGAATGTTCCCTCGTGCATAAATAATATAATCATCGGCACAAAATGTTCCCTCGTGCATAAATAATGTAATCATCGGCACGGAACGTTCCCCCGTGTATAAATTTTCACGACCCAATTTCGGAGTCGTGATGGCGCCTGTCGTGGAACCAGGAAAGCCGCCCTTTTTAACTAAGCTAAATTAAATTCCCCGTAAAGATACAATTTTAAACGAATTTGTTGATAATACTAAGAATCTGAAGTTTAAAAATAATATTTGAAAAGCTTAATTTAAACCTCCAACCCCGGATCCGGTGTCACTCAGTCCTGAGCTACTATAACATAAAGCAAAGAAAAGGAGAAATGGACAACATTGTTTCAAAATAAAGAACAACAGGTAGAATAAGAAAGAGAAGACGAGGTCGTGATCACCAGTTGCTACCTCGACAACTCCAATGAAAACTCTGACAACTGCTCAATATCCACTACCGAGTCTTGGTGTACCTGGGTCTGCACACAAGGTGTAGGGGGTTACGTGAGTACACCAACTCAGAAGTAACGAACCCAAACTATGGGCTACGAGGTAGTGACGGAATAAACCTCAATAATTAAATCATCAGCGTATAAAATTTAGGCATGTTCACAATTTACCAGGAACAACAATAGAATATACTAGATATACCTCCATATGTTCTACATGCCAACATGTCACAGTGTGAAAATGCACATAGTGCTCACAACTCTTCCACAGAAGTCCACTCAGTACTATATAAGGCTCTCAGGCCCAGGAGAAAGTCCATCTCCGGAATATAACACTCGGACAAGATCCATGCCCATGGACGATCCATCCCTCACATAACATCCACTTCGGACAAGACCCATGTCCAGGGAAGATCCATCCCTCACATAACATCCACTTCGGACAAGATCCATGTCCAGGGAAGATCCATCCCTCACATAACATCCACTTCGGACAAGATCTATGTCCAGGGAAGATCCATCCCTCACATCAACGCGCTCACTAGGGTGTAAAGACTCCGGAGGGGCTCTAGTGGCCCAAGCGCCATGTAAAGCCAAAGAAAGCATGATTTAAATATCGCTGCAGTGTGCAGTCCCTTCTCATAACTGTCTCAACAATAGGCTCTCGGCCTCACTCAGTCATTACTCTTCAGTCTCACTCACATGGATCACAAATGCCTCCATCAACCCGAAACAATGATAAGTATGCATGTAATTAACAATACTGAGACTGGGATATGAAGTGATATGATATAACGGGACTGAGTATATGACATCAAATAATTACAAAATGAGATAGCAATATACGACCACTCGGGTCTCAGCATTTTCGGCGTGAAGCCTAGCATTTATACTTAACATGATTTCTAACATGTTCACAATTACCACATTAATAGAAGCACAGATATCATCATGTAATGATCACTAAGCGGTGCCATGGGATAAGCCAGGCCACAATTACTCAGAGCCATGGGATAAGCCAGGCCACAATTACTCGGTGCATGCCCGCACGCCCGTCACTTGGCAAGTGCGTCACCTCAATAATAGTAATATCATTTAGCTCGGGGTTTCGAACCCTCAGAACCAAGTTTGGAAATGTTACTTACCTGAAAACCGGCTAAAATACTATTCCGCAGTGCCTTTGCCTCTAAATCTGGCCTCTGAGTGCTCAAAATCTACCAAGTTCAGATTTTTATCGACAAATTATGCTTAAGGAATGAATTCAAAATTGAAAAGTACCAAATTTAGCTCAAAACCCCGACCTCCGGGCCCGTGTCCCAAAACTCAGAAATTTTTACCAAACTGCTCTTCATCATCTGACGAGTCCGTACATATAAAGAACACTAAAATCGGAGTTCGTTTGACCCCTCAAATAAATCCCTAAAGGTCTCATCATCTCAAGCCCTAAACCTCCTCTTTCTACTGATTTTTCACGAATTAATTGCTGAGATTGTGTTCTATAATCACCCACAAACGAGTTTTAATGATCAAAACACTTACCTCTATGAAGAACACTGATTTCCCTCTTCAAAAATCGCCTCAAGAACTTCTTCCCGTTCAAAGATGGTGTATGGTCGCAGAGGGTTTCAATTTATACTTTTTGCCCAAGGGTTCCGCACCTGTGGGACCACACCTGCGGTAAAAAGAACCGCACCTGCGACTTTTGATTAAACGACCTAACTCTGCACTTGAGATCGACCTCCCGCACCTGCGGCCTCGTAGGTGCGGCAACTAACTCGCACCTACGGAATCTTCTTACCTAGCCCATCTTCCGCACCTGCGGTGCCACGTCCGCTCCTGTGTGACCGCACCTGCGGCTCCCCATCTACAGGTGCGAAAACACCTGCACCAGCAACTTCAGCAACATCAATTATACTCCAAACTCCCCGTTAACCACCCAAAACCATCCTGAACCCCTCGGGACCCCAACCAAACATACCAACACACCACGTATGATCATTCAAGATTAGTCGCACTCTCAAAACACCAAAACTAACAGCGAAACACCCAAAATCACATCGGATTCAAGCCTAAGAACTTCGAATTTCTAAAATCCACCAATGATGCCGAAACTATCCAAAACAACTCCGATTGACCTGAAATTTTGCAGACATATCCAAAATGACATTACGAACCTGTTCAAACTTCCATAATTCCATTTCGACCCTGATAGTCTATTTTCCACTGCCGACCAAAAATTACCAAACACTAACTTTCGCCAATTCAAGCCTAATTCTACATCGGTCCTCACAAAAATATTCCGAACACACTCCTAAGTCCCAAATCACCTAAAGAAGTTATCCGAGCTATAAAATTAGCATTCCGAGGTTGTTTACCAATAAGTCAACCCTCAGTTGAATTTTCCCATTTTAAGGCTATTTTTAAAGACTAAGTTACTGAATTCTCATTTAACCATTCTGATTTGAAGCCTATCGACTCTAACACATCAATAATAGAATAACCAATCCATGAAGTCAATGACAACAATAAAAATGCAAGTTCTACGTAACGATTGACTGGGTCGTTACATAAATAATATAATCATCGGCACAGAATGTTCCCTCGTGCATAAATGATAATCATCGACACGGAATGTTCCCTCGTGCATGATGAATATAAAAACAACAATTGATATGAAAGTTTAACAATGCGACATTTCAAATGTACAGACATAATCAACCCAATTCTATTGTCTCGGCAAGGGACTCAGCTATAACCTATCGCACTCAGAAGTATCATATCAACAGTAAAACCCTCAACCGAACACATAATCAAGAACTTTCTACGACATGAAGTAACCTCAAGGTACCACTTCCGAGGTTCCCGGTAATTCACAACACGGAGAATATCAAAGACATTAAATAACTCATAAAAATTTGACTCACGGGCATGCTTGACCACAACATAGTACCCGTCACCTCACCTATACGTTGGACATGAATTGCACACAGAAAATAAGACGCTATACCTATTCCCTCAAGCTAAGGTTAGGCCAAATACTTACCTCGGCTCCAAGAATGCAAGTCAAGCCTCAATCACGGCCTTTACTCTTGAATCCGACTCCGGAACGATAATATCTAGACATAATTGACTTAATAACATCAATAATTATTCAATAACTCAATCCCAAAGCCTAATTATACATTTTCCATAATTCTTCCAAAAATACCAAAATTCAACCCTAGGCCCGCTTGGTCCAAACTCAAGGTTCGGACCAAAACTCGATCACCCATTCCCCCATGAACCCGAATATACAATTTGTTTTGAAATCCGACCCCAAAATGAGGTTGAATTCCCAAAATTCCCAAAAGCCCTAATTTCTACCTTTGATTTCATGTTTTTAGACCTAGAATCTAGTGATTGATGAAGAAAATAGAAGAAATTAGAGTTAAGATCACTTACCTAAGTGGTTATGGAGGAAGAGCAGATTGGAAATCAGCTATGAGGTTTGGAGAAGAAGGAGATGGTGAAAAATATGAAAATCCCGTAACTATTCTGTTTTAGAACCTTAAAAATCACTGGGCGAATTAGCTATATGCGATCGCGGAAAGGGAGTTGCGATCGCGTAGAGGCCTGAATCACGTGCACTGCGATCGCGGAAAGGGAGTTGCGATCGCGTAGGGTCCCTAGGCTTGGCTATGTGATCGCGAACGGATTGGTGCGACCGCAGAAGGAAAAATACCCAGACTCTTCGCCAGCTCTACTATACTCTACGCGATCGCGGAAGTGCCTATGCGATCGCATAGAATCACAGAACCCCCCCCCCCCCCTCACACTACACTAGGCGATCGCGGGGCAACCTATGCGATCCCATAGTGTAAAAATCTCAAACACCAGAAATAACATAAAACACCAGAAATTTCCTAAGTTTAGCACCCCGACACCTACCCGAAACTCACCCTAGCCCTCGGGGCTCAAAACCAAATATACACACATCTTCAAAATCATCCTACGAACTTATTCGAGTAATTAAACCACTGAAACAACATCAAAAACAACGAATTAAACTCAAAAATTCATAGAATTTCCTCAAACTTCATAAACTATCACATTTTCCATTTTTGATCTGAAACACGTCAAACCAAGTCTGTTTCTTTCTAAGTTTTACAAATAACTCACATAACTCATTTTGAACCTGTTTCGGGCTCCGGAACCATAATACTGGCTCGGTAACACAGATTTCACATCAAAGTTTATTTTCAAAAGTCTTTATTATTTTCAGAAAACAATTTTCTTTAAAAATTCATTTCTCGGACTTGGGACCTCTGAATTCGATTCCGGGCATGCGCCTAGATCCCATATTTTCCTATGGACCCTCCGGGACTGTCAAATCACGGGTTCGGGTCGGTTTACCAAAAATGTTGACCAAAGTCAACTTTATTCCATTAATTATCATCAATTCGACTGTTTAACACATTTCCACATAAAGGCTTCCTGGCTACACGCTCGGGCTATGCACGCACATCGAGGTGAGATTAACGAAGGCTTTCAAGGCCTCAAAACATAGTTTTTACTTAATTTTCACAAGATGACCTTTTGGGTCATCACAATCTCGACCTCTAAAACAACCGTTCTTCCTCAAACGGACATAGAAAGGTACCTGAATCAGTGAAAATCTGGGGATATCGGCTCCGCATATCAGACTCGGACTCCCAAGTAGCTGCCTCAACATGCTGACGTCTCCACTGAACACGAACCGAAGGATAACTCTTCGATCTCAACCGTCTTACCAGCCGATCTAATATGGCTACCGGCTTCTCTTCATAAGACAAATCCTTGTCCAACTGGACACCACTGAAGTCAAGTACATGAGATGGGTCCGCAATATACCTCCGGAGCATAGACACGTGAAATACCGGATGCACGACTGACAAACTAGGTGGGAAGGCAAGTTTGTAGGCCACCTCTCCTACCTTATCCAGAATCTCAAATGGACCAATGTACCTAGGGCTCAACTTGACCTTCTTTCCGCATCTCATCACACCCTTCATAGGCGACACCCGAAGAAATACCCGGTCGCCTATCATAATGCCAAATCTCGAACTCTGCGATCCGTATAACTCTTCTGCCTGGACTGAGCTATACGGAGTCTATCCTGAATGATCTTCACCTTGTCCAAGGCATCCTGGACTAACTCAAAACCCAACAATCTAGCCTCCCCCGTCTCAAACCATCCGACTGGAGACCGACACTGTCTACCATACAACGCCTCATACAGAGCCATCTGAATGATCGACTGATAGCTGTTGTTGTAGGAAAACTCCGCTAAAGGAAAGAACTGGTTCCATGAACCACCAAAGTCAATGACACAAGCTCGCAACATATCATCCAAAATCTGAATAGTACGCTCGGACTGCCCGTCCGTCTGAGGATGAAATGCTGTGCTGAAATCAATCTGTGTGCCTAACTCTCACTGAAATACTCTCCAGAAATGGGAGGTAAACTAAGTACCTTGGTCTGATATAATGGATATGGGCACACCATGCAGTCTAACAATCTCTCTCATATAGATCCTTGCCAACTTCTCTACTGAATGCGAAACCGATACTGTGATGAAGTGCGCTGACTTGGTCAGCCTATCCACAACGACCCATACTGCATCAAACATCCTCTGAGTCCGTGGGAGTCCAACTAAAAAGTCCATGGTGATACACTCCCACTTCCACTCGGGAAGCTGAATCTGCTGCATCAAACCACTGGGTCTGTGGTGCTCGTACTTAACCTGCTGACAGTTCAAACACCGAGCTACGTAAGCTATAATATCCTTCTTCATCCTCCGCCACCAATGGTGCTGCCGCAAGTTCCTGAATGAATAGAATATCGGGAACTATGGGCCTCCTGAAGTATCAACTCACGAATACCATCTACATAAGGTACACAAATCCGACCCTGCATCCTCAAAACTCCCTCGTCATCAACCGTAACCTGCTTGGCATCTCCGCGGCTGACTCTATCTCTAAGAAAACATAAATGGCGATCATCATACTGCCTGGCCCGAGTATGGTCATACAATGAAGAACGGGCTAGGGTATGGGCCAAAATATTGCCAGCCTCAGAAACCTCCAACCTCATAAATCGGTTGGCTAAAGCCTGAACATCCAAAGCAAGAGGTCGCTTTCTGACTGATAAATAGGCAAGACTACCCATACTGCATGACTTCCGGCTCAAAGCATCGACCACCACATTGGCCTTCCTCGGATGATAAAGAATGGTAATATCATAATCCTTCAGCAACTCTAACCATCTCCTATTCCTCGTGTTCAACTCCTTCTGTCTTAACAGATACTGTAAGCTCTTATGATCCGTGAATACCTCACATGGCACACCATACAAATAATGCCTCCAAATCTTCAAGGCATGCACAATAGCTGCTAACTCCAAGTCATGAACTGGATAGATCTTTTCATGAACCTTCAACTGACGAGAAGCATATGTTATAACCTTTCCATCCTTCATCAACAGTGCACCAAGTCCAACCCGTGAGGAATCACAATACACGGTATACGGTCCTGAACCTGCGGGAAAAACTAACACTGGTGCTGTGGTCAAGGCTGTCTTGTGCTTCTGAAAGATCACCTCCCACTCATCAGACCACCTGAACTGAGCACTCTTCTGAGTCAACCTGGTCATCGGGGCTGCAAATGGATGTAAAGCCCTCCACAAATCATGGGACCTCGGAATTCGAAAATAATATATTTTAGAAAATAATTTTTTCTTAAAAATTCATTTCTCGGACTTGGGACCTCGGAATTCGATTTCGGGCATACGCCCAGATCCCATATTTTTCTACGGACCCCCCGGGACTGTCAAATCATGGGTCCGGGTCCGTTTACCTAAATTATTGACCAAAGTCAACTTTATTCCATTAATTATCATCAATTCGACTGTTTAACACCTTTTAGTCTTGTTTAACATAAATTTTGGGTCATCATAGTAGTCTTGTTACTTACTGGGTACCGAATGTGGTATACTCATACTACACTTCTGCACATTTTGTGTAGAGCCAGGCAATGGAGATCTCGGATTCAGACAGATTTAGTGTGTTGATCGCAAGGATCCAAGGTAGAGCTGCTTTGCCATCGTATTCCCTTAGAATCTTTCCATTTTATTGTATTGTCAAATCTTATTCGAACAATATTGTATATTCCATCCTTGAGATCATTGCATGTATTCAGTTAGAGTTCTTGACTCAGTATTACCAGTCTTAGGAGGTTGTTATATTTCCTTCCTCCTTTGGTTTCGACAATTGTATTAAATTATATCTTACAAAAGAATGGATCAAAATGTTATTGTAATTGTCTTACCTAGTCTTAGAGACTAAGTACCATCACGACGCATGTGGTGGATTGGGCGTGACAGGTAATTAGGGGTATTACATTGGTAGCATGTAAACCTGGCTACAGATCTTTTAAACAATATTTTAGGTATTTGGTTTGACCAAGATTTTTATTACATATTTTATCTTTACTATTTTTTTTCAAATTCTAAATAATACCTTTTTCTAGAATAAAACCTCTTACTTCCTCTCCATTGCATATTCGTATAAATTCTACCCATTTAAAATCAGTTTCATTACTTACAAATATTTTTTAGTATTTAAACTTATCAGCAAACTCGAATAGACTCTTAATAGGAAAAAAGAAAAGGGAATAACCCTTAGTTAGTCCCTACGAATATTTAAGTCTTAGACACTAAGGACATGACCTCTCTATTACACTTCTTGCTTTCCACATAACAATAGGGTCGTGGTCTGCCATTTATCTAGTAAGTTTTTATAGATGTAACATAGTTGCATTCTGTTGGGAATAAACCCCTACATAAATAATATTCACAGTAATAGAAGCGGAATAATAATGTAGCACCGAGATACGGTAATTAACAAGAATAAAACAGTGACAATGACACCAAGATTTTTTCGTGAAAAACCCTTTTGAATAAGGGAAAAAATTATGGTCGCGAGACGAGCAATTGATATCACTATAGCAAGAAATTTTACAATTTTTAGGTCCGAGTAAAATACTCCAAAGGCTACTACAACACTCAAAAGAAAAAACTCTCTTATGATATTCCCACCTCACTACAATATCGCTAACTCTCTATTTTTCTCACATACTATTTTCTTATACTTTGTCTGTGAAACCTCACTCTTTATTTCTCTCTTTGTTGGTGTGTAGAAATGAGAGCTGAAGCTCTCTCCTTATAGCTGAAGCCTCACTCTCTAAAGCCTACAAATTAGAAAATTTCCACACACTTTTCCTTCTTTTTCTTCAATGTTGACAATTCAACAAAGTTGGCAACCAAACCAAAGAAATTCAACAAAATTGGCTACCAAACCAAAGAAATTTTCTTTAGGCACATGCCTATTACTTTGGCTTTTGAATAAGATGGACACCATCAATTCCCCCCTCCAGTCTCATTCATCTAGAGAGGTAGCATTGTCTTCTAGTTTGAGTGCATGCCAACAAGTTCTTTGTATAACTCGAGCTTGTCTTTTCGTACTACCTTGGTCAACATATCATCAAGATTTTAACTCATGTGAATCTTTTTGACCTGTAAAGATTCATTCTCTACCTGCTCACAAATCCAACGATATCTCACATCTATATGTTTTGTTCTTGCACAGTACATAGAGTTCTTGCTCAAGTCTATTGTACTTTGATTTTCATAATAGACGACATACTCCTTTTGATGCAATTATAACTCTTGAAGAAACCTCTTAAGCCATACCATCTCCTTTCCAGATTCTGTAGCAGCAAAGTACTCTGCTTCAGTTATTGAAGTGCAACACACTTTTGCAATTTAGACTGCCACGATATAGTTCCCCCTGAAAAAGTAAATAGATATCCAGTAGTAGATTTTTTATTATCAGTACCACCGGCCATATCAGCATCCGTGTATCCCTTCAAGATCAGATTAGATCCTCCAAAAACACAATACTCTTAGGTCCCTGTGTATCCACTTGACTGCTTCCCAATGTTTCTTTCCAGGGTTTTCAAGGAATCTTCTAACAACACCAGCTGCGTGAGCAATATCATGTCTGGTGCATACCATTGCATACATCAAGCTTCCAACAACTTAAGAATAAGGAACTCTAGCCATGCTCCCTTTCTCTTCCACTGTTGTAGGACACATCTTCTTGCTCAACTTTAGATGACTAGCAAGAGTTGTGCTGACTGGCTTAACATTCTTCATGTTGAAGCGTTCTAGTACACATTCAATGTACTTCTCCTAAGACGACAATAACTTTCTGCTTGTTCGCTCTTGAACTATCTTCATACCTAGAATTTTTTGTGTTGGGCCCAAGTCCTTCATATCAAATGACTTGGACAAATCTCCCTTCAACTTTGCGATCAACCCTTTGTTTTTTCCTACAATTAACTTGTCATCCACATACAACAACAGTATATTAAAGTTATTCTCAGAGAATCTTTTAAAGTATACACATGGATCAGAATAGGTCTTTATGTATGTTTGACTTTTCATAAATGAGTCCAACTTCATGTACCACTGCCCTGGTGCCTTCTTCAATCCATAAAGACTCTTATTCAATTTGCACACTATGTGTTTTTTCAGCTACTTCAAATCCTTTTGGCTGCTCCATATAAATATCCTCTTCCAAATCTCCAGAACATATGCAGTTTTCATATCCAACTGCTCCACTTCAAGATCTAGGCTAGCTACTAAGTTCAATATTGTTCGAATAGAAGTCATTTTGCCAACAGGTGAGAAAACTTTGTCAAAGTCAATACCTTTTTCTATTCGAAGCCTTTAACCACCAATCGAGCTTTGCATCTAACTATATTTCCATTTCCATCTTTCTTGAGTTTAAAGATCCACTTACATTTGAGTGGTATTTTAACCTTTGGAAGTTCAACCAACTTGTACGTGCCATTTTTCTGCAAAGATTCCATCTCTTCTTGCATGGCTTTCATCCACTAGTTCTTTTTTGTATGAGAAAATACCTCTATAAGACTTTCTGGCTCCCCCTCATCATTGATGAGGACATACTCTGTGGAATGGTACCTGTATGACTCCACCCTTGGTCTTTATGATCTTCTCAGAGATTAAGGTTATTCTTCTCCCTCAGTAGTGTACTCCACTTTTCCCGACATTATTATCAAGTTGCCCCCCCTACTCAGCAACCTCGTCGGCCGTACTTTCTGCACTTGCGGGATTGTTATAAGTAGAAGAATGGTAACAAGGTTAGGGACTACATTATTATTGGCCTTCTCCGGCATATTACACCCATTCCAACTTCACTTTCTCGGAAGACTACATCTCTGCTTCTGATGACCTTCTTCTTTACAAAATCCCACAATATGTATCCGAACTCTTCATCTCCATATCCGATGAATATGCAGGGAACATATTTCACATCCAGCTTTGTTTTTTGCTCCTTCGGTAAATGTGCAAAAGATATGCAAATGAACACCTTCAAAATGAGAGAAGGACACCTCCTTGTTGGTCCAAACTCTCCCTGGGATGTCAAACGCCAATGAAACGGATGGACTCCTATTGATCAGGTAACAGGCTATCTGTGCTTGAAAATGCTGAAATTCTAACTTTCGCCAATTCAAACCTAAATCTACTACAGACCTCGAAATCACATTCTGTACATGCTCCTAACTCCAAAATCACCCAACGGAGCTAACGGAGTTGACAAAATCCCATTCCGGACCCGTCTTCCCACAGTTCCAACTATAGTCCGAATTTTAAAGATTAAACTCACATACAAGGACTATGTCTCCAAAAACTCTCCGAATTTCACCACTCAATGTTCCAACAAGTCCCCAAAGCAGAAATAGACATGGGAAAAATAGTTATTAGGGGATCGGGGCGCTAACTCTCAAAACGACCTACCGGGTCGTTACATTCTCCCCCTCTTAAGAAATTTGTTCGTCCTCGAACGAGTATAGAAACATACCTAAAGCTGTGAAAAGATGAGGGTACTGACTACGCGTATCCTGCTCGGTCTCCCAAGTCGCCTCCTCGACTGGATAACCCTTCCACTAAACCTTTACTGACGAAATATCCTTTGACCTGAGCTTTCTGACCTGTCTATCCAATATGAGCTAGCCCTGCCTCCCAACCTAGTAGGAGTTCATCCGGTACTCTACGTTTACATGCTCCAGAAGTATCACGGTGAACCGACTCAAGTTTTGGATTTCAGTTCAATCCAGTTGGACAAGGAATTATCATATGTTGAGGAGCCAGTAGCTATATTAGATAGACAGGTCAGAAGGCTCAGGTCAAAGGATATTGCGTCAGTAAAGGTTCAATATAGGGGTCAGCCTGTCGAGGAGGCAAATTGAGAGACCGAGCAGGATATGTGCAGTCAGTACCCTAATCTTTTCACACATTCAAGTATGTCTCTATCCTCGTTCGAGGACAAACGAATTTCTTAAGAGGGGGAGAATGTAACGACCCGGTAGGTCGTTTTGAGAGTTAGCGCCCCGATCCCCTAATAACTATTTTCCCCATGTCTATTTCTGCTTTGGGGACTTGTCGGAATGTTGAGTGGTGAAATTCAGAGACTTTTTGGACACATAATCCTTATATGTGAGCTTAAGCTTTAGAAATCAGACCGTAGTTAGAACTGTGGGAAGACAGGTTCGGAATGGGATTCCGTCAAATCCGTTATCTCCGTTGGGTTATTTAGAAGTTAGGAGCGTGTCCGGAATGTGATTTTGAGGTCTGTAGTAGATTTAGGCTTGAATTGGCGAAAGTTAGAATTTCGGCGTTTTCAAGTATCTTCATCTGTGATGTGGTATTGTCGTCCTTGATCGAATAAAATGTGTTAAGTTCATCGGTGTTATGATCTTCTACGATTCTCCTTTGGGGCGGGAGATAGTGAGATAAATTTCATTACTTCTAAAATCAATTGTAGCTCGGGTGTAGGCGATATGGAGTGAGTTTTGAGGATAAGCTTCATAGGTAACAATTTCTAACCCTATTCCCTTTGTATATCATTAATCTATGGCCATTTCTTCCATGCAATTAAGGGATTTAGTTGAAAAATCATGCAAATGGGAAGAAGTTTCCCTAATTAGAAAATCCGAAAATTTAGTAGGATTTTGTCGTCGGTTTTTGGTGATTCTTGTTTGAGTGAGTTCGTGAGTGAATGGGTGTTCTAAATTTGTAACTTTCACTCATTTCCGAGACATGGGCCCGGAGGACTTTTTGGGCGATTTTCTTAATTTCTCGTATTAGCTTCGAACTTATTAGCTATTTTGATTTCCTTAAAGTGATATTTATATTATGCAATCGAATTGAATAGATTTGGGCCATTCGAAGTCTGATACTCGTGGCAAGAGCGTGGTTTTGAGTTGAGTAGCGCAGTCGAGGTAAGTGGCTTGCCTAACTCTGTGTTGGGGACTTCCCCTAGGCTATTTTAATACTATTTTATGTAGATTGGGCACTGTGTGCATGAGGTGACAAGTACGTACACGGGCCATTGTTTCTAAAACTCCATTTTTTCTCCATGGCTTATATCATTTCACTCCTATTTCACTGATTCATGTATTCCCTAGTTATCACTATATGTACCATGTTTAGGTAGTTTTATCCATATTTTGCCTATGATTTTTCCTAAGCTGTTTTAACTAAAAATTGTATCATGTATTTGTACTGCATTGCATATTTAAATTGGGACTACGAACGAGATTCCGGGAGCTTTCCCCCTACATTGCATTGCATATTTAAATTGGGACTACAGACGAGATTCTGGGAGCTTTCCCCCTATATTGCATATCATATTTAAATTGGAACTTCGGACGATATTCCTGGAGCTTTCCCCCTGTACTGCATTGCATATTTAAATTGGGACTACAGACGAGATTCTGGGAGCTTTCCCCCTACATTGCATTGCATATTTAAATTGGGACTACAGACGAGATTCCAGGAGCTTTCCCTCTGTACTACATTCCATACTTGTTACTGTGATATATGTTGTGCTGAGCTGAGGGCTCCCTGTTATTATTTCCTTTTTGCTCATTGTTTCTATTGATTTGCCTCAGCTTATTATATCTCTCTGTTCGAATTTTTAAACTGTTTTTACTATAATGATCCAGTAGAGCCTTAACCTGACCTCGTCACTACTTTACTGGGGTTAGGCTTGGCATTTACTGGGTACCAATTTCTGGTGTACTCATGCCCTTTCCTGCACATGTTTTTCGTGTGCAGATCAAGGTACCAGCGTTCAGTTTCGTGGCTAGGGGTCCGAGCAGCAGCTTTTAGGAGACCGAAAAGTTATTCTGCCGCGTCCACAGAGTCCTTCGAGTCACCTTCCACTCTAGATTTAGATAGACTTCCTTTCATGTAAATTTTCTCTCGTTGTATAGAGCTATTTTGAGATAGAGCTTGTGACTAAAGTGATATTCCGGGTTTTGGGAAAGGTTGTATTTTTGTACACGCCAAGTGGCGATGGTTCATTGTAGACTCCCTTACTTCACCTTTATTTTATTGCTTCTATTCAATATGTGTTTTTCTGAAATTAGGCTTACCTAGTCGTAGAGACTAGGTGCCGTCACGATGCCTTTCGGTGGGTAAATCGGGTCGTGACACTATCTAAACTACTTCACCTAGAATGACTTTGGCAGTTTAGCCATTTTGAGCATGCTTCTCACCTTCTCCATAATGGTGCGGTTCATCCTTTCGACTACGCCATTGTGTTGTGGGGTTCCAAGAACTATATTTTCATTTCTGATCCCATGGCTTGAATAGTACTCTGCAAATTCCATTTAAGTGCACTCACCTCCATTGTCACTTCGGAAACGTTTTAGCTTTTGGCCTGTCTCCCTTTCTACCAGAGAATGAAACTTCTGAAAAACTTGAAACACTTGATCTTTGGTTTTCAAAATATAAACCCATAATTTTCATGAAGCATCATCAATAAAAGTAACAAAAAATTTGTTACCGCCCATCGATCCAATTTTCGTTGGACCATAAACATCAGAATATACTAAATCAAGCATATTTAATTTTCTTTCAGACGGTGTCTGAAATGAGACTCTATGCTGCTTACCAAATATACAGAAGTCACAAGGTTTTACCGTCGTAACTTTGACATAAGAAATGAGTGATTTCCTAGAAAGAATCTGCAATCCCTTCTCGTTCATATGACCCATTCTTTTTTGCCACAAATCTGCACTCATCTTATGTCGCGTTCAATTCACCTTGGCATATTTTTGCATTTATCCTGTACAACGTACCACGAGCAACTCCCTTTTTAATCAACAATGATCCCTTGGTGAGTTTCCACTTTTGATTTGCAAACTAGTTCTCGTATCCATCTCGGTCTAAAGTAATTCCCGATATCATGTTCATCCGCAAATTGGGTACATGTCACGCATACTTTAGAACCAATGTGCATCCGACATTTGTCTTGATAAAAATGTCACCAATCTCTGAAATATTTGAGTAACTCGTGTTAGGCATTCTCACAGTGCCGAAATCACCTGCTACATATCTGCAAAAAAGATCTATATCGGTGTGGCATGGTAAGACGTTGATGTATCAACCACCCATTCCGACTCTGGACCTGATAAGTGCATGCATTCCTCTTCCTCGTTTATAAAGAGGACAACTTTATCATTGTTTTGCACCATGGTGGCTGTGTTGTCGGCATTATTCTGGCCACTAGTTTCACCTTTTCCCTTCCTTGGATTTGGGCAATCTCTTTTGAAGTTACCTGGTTAATCAGAATTGTAGCAATTTCTAGCTCTTGATTTGGATCAATTCTTAGACTTCCCACGAGCTCCGGATCTACCATAATTGCTCGAACTTTTTTGATAACTCCTGCCTCTACCTTTTGTGATGAGAGCATGTCCTTGATTTTCAAGCTTCTTTCTCATCTTCTCATTAATTAGAAGAGACAATGTGACGTCTTTCAACTCAATGGTAGTCTTACCGTGCAGGATGGTTGTTGCCAAATTATCGTACAAAGATGGAAACGAGTTCAATAGCAAGATGGCTTTATCTTCTTCCTTGATTTTCACTCTGAGGTTGGCAAGCTGTGTGATTAGTCTGTTAAACACATTTAAATCTGATAAAAAATCCGTACCTTCACCCATGTGTAGGGCGTATAGTTGCTTCTTCAAGTATAATTTATTTGTCAGCATTTTGGACATGTATAGGCTTTCCAACCTTGTCCAAATACCATGTACGGTGTCTTCATCAATGATGTTATTTACCACATCATCTGATAAGTGCAACCTGATTGCACTAGCAGCACTTTCATCCAAGTTAGCTCAATCCTCATCTTTCATGATATCAAGCTTTTTGGCATCAGCATCAAGTACCTTGTGTAATCCTTGTTGAATGAGCAGATCCTCATCCATCTTTGTCACGTTGAGAAATTTTTATCTCCCTTGAATTTTTATACCTCGTACTTTACTCCGAACATTATTTTTTCACCGAGTATAGTACTACCGATAGTGAATAGTACTTCTGTGAACAAGCAGAACCGGTGCTCTGATACCAGTTTTTGGGAACAAATCCTATACTACAATAATATTTACAGTAATAAAAACGGAATTATAACGTAGCAACGAGATACGGCAATTCATAAGAATAAAAGAGTAACAACAATACCAAGATTTTTACGTGGGAAACCCTTTTGAATAAGGGGAAAAACCACGGCCCCGAGACGAGCAACTGATATCACTATAGCAAGAAATTTTACACTTTGTAGGTCCGAGTCAAATACTCCAAAGACCACTACAACACTCAAAAGAAATACCCATCTTTTGATATTCTCACCTCACAACAATATCGCTCACTCTCTATTTTTCTCACAAATTATTTTCTTATACCTTGTCAGTGAAACCTCACTCTTTCTTTCTCTCTTTGTTGGTGTGTGAATGAGAGGTGAAGCTCTCCTTTTATTGCCAAAGCCTCACTCTCTAAAGCCTACTATATTTGACAATTCGCACACACTTTTCCTTCTTTTTCTTCAATGTTCTCAATTCAACAAAGTTGGTTACCATGCCAAAGTAATTCAACAAAGTTGGCTACCAAGCCAAAGAAATTTTACTTAGGCACATGCCATTACTTTGGCTTTTGAATGAGATGGACACCATCACATTCAATGTCGGAGATGAAAGTTTTATATTAATTAAATTCCCTCGTGGAGTATCAACGAGCATTCGACATTGTTCACCAACACTAATAGATATAAAGGGACAAATTGCACTTGTAGATCATATGACTTTTCGAGACGATAACGGCAAGATTTTTATGTATATTCTTACTTCCAATGAATATACTCAGACAATATAGGTGAAACATACAATTGAGCTATCATCAGAACTTAAGCATGTAGTAAATACATGTGGTAAATTTTTATTTTCTTCCAACCTTAAGGGAGACATTGATTGATTCCATGTACCAGGTATTTAAACATGTTGATCTATGACCTTTTTTTTTTAATGAATTTTTTTTTAGATAAGTGGAGTTCATGATCGAAGTTTGATTGAGGAGCGGACTGGAATGGTGTTGTGTGATGTCTTGTGGGGAGTGTTAGCTCAGTAATTTGAATGAAAAAATTGCTTGTTCTTTTTTTTGTTGCTATTGTTAACTTTAGGATTTAGTTTGTTAACTTCAGGATTTGAGTTACGATATTTACTCTGTTGTTTAAAAGCTGAGTCATGACTGTTTTACTTTTGCTAATAATGTTACTTCATATTTTGAACACTGTTTTAAACTTATACTCAGTCCTTTCTTTCCTTTGCTATTCTGGATTGAATCTGGTGTAAGGAAAATCTTCTATTGTTATTGGTTGAGTGCAATAACCTGCTTGTATCATTGTCTGAATATGTACTTAGGATTTCAAGAAATGCAAGTAATTTCTTTAACCTAAGGGTATGCTCATATGTGATCAATGTTTAGGCATTAGTCTCTGTATCCTAAAGCTGTTAGAATTCCAAACTTTGTGTCTTATTTGTCTATGAGATGTACGATTTCTATTATCTAATTTTCAGCAATAACAACATAAGTATTCTTGCTACCATATGTGCCTAGAAGTCTGATTTTCAAATCCTGTTCATATGGATGCTCCACTCATCTAATGCTAAGTATAGGGACTGTTTATGTGTGTCTACTTCTGTGTTATTCTGCTAAGGAAAGTAGACTCATGTGGTAGGAAATGTCATAGCGGGTGGTTTGCATTGAGATAGCCCCATTAACGTTCAAACCTATAGGGACGAGTTAGTCGTTAGGGGTTAAAGATACTTGGGAGTAGAGTTTAGCTCTAGGTTGGGCTGCTATCCCCGGTACAAGCATTGTCCTGGGCCTTGAGACCCTTGATAACTTTGAAGTGTCGGGGGATTCAAGGGGAGCATCGACCTTGAGTAGAACTATCTCTTTATCCTTTAATTCATTGATACGTATTACTCTCTTTGGATTTGGTATTTAATGGCAACGAAAAATATTCAATGTGGGTCATTCACTATGCATGACTTCCACGATAGCATGACTCCCTTAGCATTTAGGTTCTGTTAGCAACTTCTTCTTTTAATCTTTGCTTAGTATGATTCCCTTATCATTTAAGCACTTAGTGATTTCTTTTAGTCTCTGTTTGAGAATTTCATATATGGATACAATATTGTCGTTTTAATGACCTTCTCTTTTATTTTTGGGCATGTACTGATTTGGGTTTGTTGAGTTCTTGAAGAACTGAGGCCCAAGTCCAGCTCTACCATGGTGCAAGGGTCTGCCGTCGCTCGTCACTGTTACTCCTGGGCCTGCCTTTTGAGGCCCAAACCTCCCAGAGTCACTTCCTTCCCTTCACCTCTTTTTACTGTTTCGTCATTCTTCAGTTGCACTATGTCATTGCTCATTACTATTTTCCTGTTGTTATATCTCATTAATTATGTGACAAGCATATATTAGATTGAATGTTTATTCTTATCCTTTAATTCATAGAATGACTTAGACAAGTCTTAAAGAATTTAGGATTAAAAATAAATCCTTAGTTAGCGATTAATTGTATAGCTACTAATAATGAGCTCATTATCAATTCATTACGCCTTGATAACCTTTTCCTTAAAGATTTTGAAGTCCAAAGGTTTAACAAAGGTGGCAACCCTCTTTTCAAAGAGAAAAACAAGATTATTACGATTTAAACTTCCAAAAGGGAATCATCTATTTCGAAACACTAAGGTGATGCTGTCCTAAAACAAAGGCTTTCAAATAGTTTTCTACTTTCGATACCAAGGTATATCTTAGGATCATTTGCATAACACTTTCACCTCAATAAAATAAGTTGAACCTCCATTATTTAAAGTGCTTTAACTTGGCTTAGTTTCATCTTTATATAAACGTTTTCATCTTTCAAAGTTCGTTATTTAAGCTTATATATACTAACACTAATTCCCTAAAGGCTTTTTTTTAAATCCTTCTTCTTTAAACCATACTTTCCCCTTATAAATATTATGTCCTAATATATGGTAAGATATACCCTTAGAACACCAGTGAAGGCATAGTACAAGTAATTAATTTCAAATCCAGTTTAAGTCCTATGGAGCTATCTCAAGCGGATTTTAAGGGGTGCCTAACACCTTCCCCTTAGAAGAACAAGAACTCTTACCGATGATCTCACCGGTTAGCAGACGAATAAAGAATATAACATTTAGTAATTAAATAGGTACCCTAGTATACCTTTAAATATTAGGTAGTGGATCTTTTTCATCAACAACAGAGAAACCGCGAGTTGAATCTTGTTTTGCAACATGTACAACTCAAAACCCCTACTACAATTGAACTAGAATAAAAACAGACACATGGAATTGGTTCTTCTATGTGGTTCATATAGCTTCAGGTTAGCACTCTTGAAACACACAGGAATTGCTTGCAAAATTTGCTATGTTACTCTCAATTCTTGCTTAGCTTCAGCGTGTGTGCATCATTTGTAAAAGAGAACACAATTGAAATATATAGAGTTAGTAGGATCATGATTAACTAGAGTTCGAATGCTTTACTCTTCCTTGGTGGAAGAGTTCTAGTTAACTTCAATCTCTAACTCTTTCTTTAAATAGGATAGACTTCTTTTCAAGTAAGGGGTTCTGCTCCTTATCAATTATGCAGTCTTTTTATTCAAGAAATATCAAATATAATCATTTATGCTTGCATGTACATGTCTTTTGCTTAAATTTGTAGTATACATTGTCCATAAACCTGATCCATACATATATTCCTTTATCAATAATCAAAACTAAAACCACTTAAGTCAACAAAAGATCAACACCATCGCTTTCAAAAAAAAAATGTAACAACATTAGCCATAACATGAAGCCATGATAGCAAGTTCATGATAAATTTTTCCTCGATTCCATTTTATGTTTTATTTTCTGCTTTTTAATTCATCCCTAAAAGAATGGCATGTACATTTCTGAACTAAAAAATAATTTACTTTAAACTCACAATTTATCCTTAATAACATGTTCTCATGCCACTAAAAGTGGCAGCATGTTTAATACCACAATTATCATTTTTCTAAAAGTTCGTGCCCATTGTAAGACAGTAGGCACTACTGGCTAAAGGGTAATTGGTGTACTGCACTGACATTATATTAGCTTGGCTACGAACTTCTAAAATGACGAATTTAGAATTTAAAGATACGAATATCATAATTTTTTTTTACTATACAACTTTTAATAACTAATATAGAGTTTTTAGGAGCTAATTAGGAATGTACATTCAATTCTGTTCCGTTTTTTTTTAGTTTATTCGGGCCAATTTAATAGGCGTTTTTTTACATATACGAAAAGTTGTGCAAGTAGAATAACATCTTCAATAAAAAATGTTACACCAATTAGAACAGGAAAAATTAAAAAAATTTATTTTCAATTGGCAAATTAGACCCTCATGAATAAATATAGAATTAAATGAAATATAAATTCCCAAAAATCATAAATTTCATGTTTTTTCTAAGCAGTATTTATAAGATTTCATCACAATTTAATAATAAAGAGATATAAATTGAACTTAACAACCATAGAATAGTTACAAATTTTTATGATATAATAAACAAAATGTAATGACCTGGTCCGTCGTTATGTAGAACCTGCATCATAATTGTTGTTATTGACTCGTCATAGGTTGGTTATTCTGTTATTGATGTGTTAGAATCGATAGGCTTGAAATTGAAGGGTTGTAGTGAGAGTTCAGTCATGTAGCCTTTAAAGATAACCTATTAATGAAAAAAGTCAACTAAGAGTTGACTTATTACGAAACGACCTCGGAATGCGGATTTTACGGCTCGGATAGCTTTGTTAGCTGATTTGGGACTTAGGAGTATTTTTCGAATATTTTTGTCATGTCCGGTGTAGAATTAGGCTTGAATTGGCGAAAGTTAGTTTTTGGCGATTTCCAGTCGGCAGTGGAAAATAGGGTATCGGGGTCGGAATGGAATTCCGACAGTTGGAACAGGTTCGTTATGTCATTTTGGATATGTCTGCAAAATTTCAGGTTAATCGGAGTTGTTTTGGATAGTTTCGGCATCATTAGAGGATTCTAGAGATTTCAAAGTTCTTAGGTTTGAATTTGATGTAATTCTGGTGTTTTGATGTTATGTTTGATGTTTTGGAGGCTCAACTAAGTTTGAATGATCATATATGAGGTGTTGGTACATTTGGTTGGGGTCCCGAGGGGCTCGGGATTATTTCGGATGGTCAACGGGGAGTTTGGAATGATTTTGACACTGCTGAGGTTCTGTTATTGGTGTTTTCGCAACTCCGGATGGGGAGCCGCATGTGCAGTCCCGCAGGAGCGGACATGGCACCGCAGGTGCGGATGTTGGTCAAGTGAGGGGATTTCCGCAGGTGCGAGGTAAATGCCGCACCTGCGAGGCCGTAGGTGCGGGAGGTCAATCGCAGGTGCGGGATTTGAGGCCTTAGGATTTTTCTGCAGGTGCAACCTAGGATCTGCTGGTGCGGTTTCGCAGGTGCGTGTAAGTCGTCGCAGGTGTGGACCCACTGGACAGAAGGTATAAAAATGTGCTTTCGCGAATTTTAGCTATTTTCTCAATATTTCATCCGGGTTTGAAGCTTTTGGAATGGTTTTGAAGAGGGGAATCGATAGTTCTTCACCAAGGTAACATTTTTGGACTCTAAACTCGTTTACATGTGATTAAGGTCGGATTTATGGTGGAAATTAGGGAAAAGTCAGTGTAAATTTGGGTGATTAGGACTTAGGATTAAGAATATTTAAAATGGTAATTTGAGGGGTCATTTGGACTCCGAATTTAGTGTTCTTTATATATACGGACTCGTGAGATGATGAAGAACAGTTCTGTTTAAAAATTTCTGAGTTTCGGGACGTGGGCCCGGGGGTCGGGTTTGACCAATTTCGGGATTTTTGAGTATTTTTGATACATTTCGATTGGGATTAGTTCCTTAGCATATTATAATGATATACATCTGATTTTTGTTATATTTGGAGCACTCGAAGGCCGAATTTAGATGCAAGGGAAATGTAGAGTAGTGTGTTAGCTGGTTTTGAGGGAAGTAACGCTTCCAAACTTTGAACTGAGGGTTCGAAACCCCAAACTATTTGATATTTGCTGTTAATTAAGGTGACACACTCGCCAAGTGACGGGCATGCAGACGTTTACCGAATATTTGTAGCCTGGCTCATCCCATGGCACTGTCTTCCAGTTATCTCAGATTGATATTGTACTGTGAAGGTGGTAATTACCTTGAACGAAATAGAAATCATGCTGAGTATAGATGTTAAGGCTTCACGCCGATGTGTGTAGACCGGAATGGTCGATTATTGCTGTATCTATCTGTGATTATTGCTTTCATGTACTCAGTCCTGTTAAAGTATATGTTTCATGCCTCAGTCTCGTAAGTTGCTAGTTTATTCTATATTATCATTGGTTTGAGCTGATTTTCATATTTTAGAGCGTTGTGAGTGAGACTGGAAGGTACTGACTGAGTGAGGCTTGGAGCCTGGTTTTGAGACAGTTATGAGGCCGGACTGCACACCGCAGCGATCCTGAAATCATGATTTTGTTGGCTTGATATAGCGTTTGGGCTGGAAGGAGCCCCTCTGGGGTCTATACACCCCCAGTGAGCGCACATATATTGAGGAATGGATTTCCCTGGGCATGGATTTGTCCGAGTATTCTTTTCCAGGTATGGATTTCTCCGTGGTTTTCATGTTCCGGAGATGGATTTCTTCGTGGGGGGCGGATCGGCCTTTTTCCACAATACTTACTGATTGTGTCACTTGTGTTTATGTAATATCCGGGATAGACTTCCCTTGGCTGGAAGGCCGTATTCTACTACTGAGTGGACCATCTTATGAGAGAGTGATTACTGAGTATACATCATCCTTGGTTCTATATGCATTCATGCTAGTATGCAGAGTTACAGACATATCTTGATGCATCGTGTTTATTTCCTGATATATTACTATCATGTCCAATTTATATACTGTTGTTTGAATTATCTGAGGTTTAGTTCGTCACTACCTCTCAGCCTGTAGTTTGGTTTCGTTACTACTGAGTTGGTGTACTCACGTTACCCTCTGCACCTTGTGTGCAGATCCGCGTACAGAGGAATTCAACTCGGGTCAGTGAGCACAACAGTTTCATTAGAGTTGACGAGGTAGCAGCTGGCGACCGTGATCTCATCTTCTCTTTCCTTTCTACCTGTCGTATTTATTTTCAGACTATGTGAGTCATTTCTTTTGGTTGTATTATGTATTAGCAGCTCATGACTGTGTGACACTGGATCCGGGGTCAGTAGGATTTGGTCTTTTGAATTTCATAAAGTAGTTTTTCAAAAAATATTGGATTTATTATTATTATTATTATTGATTTCAGACTTGTTAAAAAGGCATTATATGGGAAATTATATTTAGTTAGATAAAATGGGTGGCTTGCCTGGTTCTATGACAGGCGCTATCACGACTCCGAAAATGAGTCGTGACAAGTTGGTATCAGAGCGCTAGGTTAAATAGGTCTCAGCAGTCATGAGCAGGTTTAGTAGAGTCTTGCAGATCGGTACGGAGACATCTGTACTGATCTTCGAGAGGCTGCAAAACCTTTAGGAAAAATCTCACATTCTTTGAATTCTGTCGTGCGACTCTGTTGAACTCTGAAACTAAACTTTTGTTGCTTTCATTCTCTCACAGATGGTGAGGACTCGTGCTACTGATAGTGGTGATCAGATCCTAGCGGGACCAGCCCGAGGTCGAGGCCGTGGTCGCGGCCGTGGTAGAGGGAGGGGTGCAGCCCGCACAGCAGCAGGGGTAGTACCTGTGGACCCTCCCATTGCCTAGGAGTAGGTCCCCGCAGTTGAGATTCCAGCGAGGCAGACTCAGGCACCAGCAGTGCCCATTGTGATTCCGGGGCTTGAGGAAACCCTAGCTCAGATTTTGACGGTGTGCACCAGCTTGGCACATGCCGTCGCTATGTCCACTACTGCTACTACTTCTTAGGCTAGGGGAGGCATCCAGACTCCAGCTGCCCGGACACCTGAGCAGGTCACCCAGAGACTTCAGACATCTGGGGCAACCCCAGTGCAACAGATTGCTCCGGTACATGATTATGTGGTCCCAGCTTTAGCTGATGATGAGCAGCATAGGTTGGAAAGGTTCAGCAGACTCCAGCCTCGGACTTTTAGGGGTACAGAGGGCGAGGATGCCCAGGCCTTCTTGGACAAGTGTCAAAGGATACTACGTACCACACTACATTCCAGTTTTCAGGAGCTGCACTTGCTTGGTGGGAGGCCTATGAGAGGCATAGACCCGCTGATGCAGCGCCCCTTGCATGGCACCAATTCTCCATTCTCTTTCTGGAGAAGTATATACCATAGTCTCGCAGAGAGGAGCTGCACAGAGAGTTCGAGCAGTTGCGTCAGGAAGACAAGACCGTGACGCAGTATGAGATGAGGTTCTCTGAGTTAGCCCGTCATGCCATATGGCTAGTTCCCACAAACAGGGAGAGGATTCAGAGATTCGTGGATTGTCTTGCTTACCAGCTACGAGTTTTTCTGACTAGGGAGAGGGTATCTGGTGCTTCTTTTGAGGAGGTAGGTGACATAGCCAGGGAGGTTGAGTCAGTACGCCGCCAGGAGCATGTTGAGAGAGTGGCCAAGAGGCCTCAAGGTTCTGGTATTTATAGTGGTGATCTCTCAGGAGGTCAATCTCGGCACAACAGAGGCAGACCATTCAGGCCTTCTTCGCCAGCCCGTCCAGCTTACAGTGGTGCTTCATTAGAACACAGTCCCCGTGGCTCTCATCCGGACCGTTCCTTATTTAGTGCACTTCCAACCCAAAGCTCACCTCGGCCACCATCAGTTCAGGGTTCCTAGGCACATGGTTCTTCTAGCAGCTACCCTGGCCCCAGGGGTTCCCTTCAGTCCCCATCGCCAATTGCTGGTAGAGGTTGTTTCAAATGTGGGGATCCGAGTCACATCGAGAGGTATTGTCCCCGCCTTTCTGGTAGTTCATTTCAGCACATGAGCTAGCCTCCAGTTTCAGCACCAGTTTCTACACCACCCGCTCAGGCATCCAGGGGTGGAGGTCAGTCAGGTAGAGGCCGCCTCAGAGGGTGAGGTCGGTTAGGTGGAGGGCAGGCCCGTTTCTACGCACTTCCGGGCAGACCAGATGCCATAGCTTCAGATGCAGTGATTACATGTATTATCTCAGTCTGTCACCGGGATTCTGCAATGTTATTTGATCCTGGTTCTACGTATTCATATGCTTCTTCATACTTTGCACATTTCTTGGCTACGCCTCGTGAGTCTTTGTTTTCAGTTGTTCATGTGTCGACTCCGATAGGGGATACTGTTGTGGTAGACCAGGTGTATCGGTCTTGTATTATATCTATTGGGGGTTGGGAGACCCGGGCAGATCTATTATTACATAACATGGTTGACTTCGATGTGATTTTAGGCATGGATTGGCTATCTCCATACCATGCGGTTCTCGACTGTCATGCCAAGACCGTGACCTTAGTGATGCCCATATTGCCAAGGATTGAGTGCAGAGGTTTGGTGGAGTACGTTCCTAGACGTGTGATTTCCTTTCTGAAGGCTCATCCTATGATTGGGAAGGGGTGTGAGTCTTATCTGGCCTTTGTGAGGGATGTTAGTAGTGAGACTCCTTCCATTGATTCTGTTCCTGTGGTCCATGAGTTCCCGGACGTTTTCCCAGTAGACCTGCCAGGCATGCCACCTAACGGGGACATTGATTTTGGTATTGACTTATTGCTTGAGACCCAGCCTATCTCTATTCCCCCTTAATGCATGGCCCCAACAGAGTTGAAGGAATTGAATGAACAACTTCAGGAACTCCTAGATAAGGGGTTCATTCGGCCTAGTGTGTCGCCTTGGGGTGCACCGGTGTTGTTTGTAAAGAAGAAGGACGGATCCATGAGTATTTGCATTGACTATAGGCTGCTGAACAATGTTACGATGAAGAACCGGTATCCTTTGCCCCGCATTGATGACTTGTTTGATCAGCTTCAGGGAGCTAGGGTGTTCTCTAAGATTGACTTGAGGTCTGGGTACCATCAGCTGAAGATTCGGGATTCTAATATCCCGAAGACTGCTTTTAGGACCAGATATGGCCACTATGAGTTTCTGGTTATGTCTTTTGAGCTGACCAATGCCTCAATCGCGTTCATGCATTTGATGAACATTGTGTTTCAGCCTTACCTTGATTCATTCGTTATTGTGTTCACTGATGACATCCTGGTGTACTCTCGTAGCCAAGAGGAGCACGCTCAGCATTTGAGGGTTGTGTTGCAGAGATTGAGGGAGGAGAAACTTTATGAAAAGTTCTCCAAATGTGAGTTTTGGCTTGGTTCGGTAGCTTTCTTGGGCCACGTAGTGTCTAGTGAGGGTATTCAGGTGGACCCGAAGAAGATAGAGGCGGTGCAGGGTTAGCCCAGACCGTCCTCAGCTACGGAGATTAGGAGTTTCTTGGGTTTGGCGGTTTATTACCGTCGCTTTGTGGAGGGATTTTATTCTATTGCTTCATCTTTGACTAGATTGACCCAGAAGGGTGCTCCATTCAGATGGTCCGATGAGTGCGAGGAGAGCTTTTAGAAGCTCAAGTCAGCATTGACTACAACTCCAGTAATGATATTGCCTACGGGTTCGGGTTCTAACACAGTCTACTGTGATGCTTCTAGAGTTGGATTGGGAGTGGTTTTGATGCAGGACGGTAGGGTGATTTCCTACGCGTACAGGCACCTGAAGGTGCACGAGAAGAATTACCCAGTGCACGATCTTGAGTGAGCTGCCATCGTTAATGACTTAAAGATTTGGCGGCATTAGTTGTATGGGGTACAATGTGAGATTTTCACTGATCACCGTAGCTTGCAGTATCTGCTCAGGTAGCAGGACTTAAATATGCGTTAGAGGAGATGGTTAGAGCTTCTTAAGGACTATAACTTAACTATTTTGTATCACCCGGGAAAGGTCAATGTAGTGGCCGATGCCTTGAGTCGCAGAGCCGAGAGTTTGGGGAGCCTAGCTTATCTTTTATCAGCAGAGCGACCGTTAGCACTTGATGTTCAGGCCTTAGCGGGACGGTTGGTGAGATTGGATTTGTTAGACCCTCCGCGAGTGGTAGCTAGCATGGATTCCCGGTCTTCTTTATTTGATTCTATTAAGGCACGACAATATTATGACCGCCACTTGTTAGTTCTTCAGGATAGAGTTCGTCGGGGTGATTCTCGGGATGTGACTATTGGTGATGATGGAGTTATGAGGATGCAGGGCCGTATTTGCGTGCCCAATGTGGATGGTATTCGAGAGTTGATATTAGTAGAGGCTCACAGTTCACGTTATTCTATTCATCCTGGTGCCACGAAGATGTACCAGGATCTGAGATAGTAGTATTGGTGGAGGCAGATGAAGAGAGATATTGTTGAGTATGTAGCACGGTGTCTCAACTGCCAGCAGTTCAAGTATGAGCACCAGAGACCAGGTGGATTACTTCAGAGGTTAGATATTCCGGAGTGGAAGTGGGAGCGAATCTCCATGGACTTTGTAGTTGGGATTCCACGAACTTCGAATAGTTTTGATGCTATTTGGGTCATTGTGGATAGATTGACCAAGTCCGCGCACTTCATTCCTGTCAGCACTTCTTATACTTCAGAGCGGTTAGCTGGTATTTACATTAAGGAGATTGTCTGATTTCATGGAGTTCCGGTTTCTATTATTTCCAACTGAGCTACTCAGTTCACATCTCAATTTTGGAGGGCCGTACAGAGAGGTATGGGTACTGAAGTAGAGTTGAGCACTGCATTTCATCCTCAGACCGATGGGCAGTTGGAAAGGACTATTCAGATCTTGGAGGACATGTACGGGCTTGTGTGATTGATTTTGGTGGTTCATGGGATCAGTTCCTGCCACTAGCGGAGTTTGCATATAACAACAACTATTAGTCCAGTATTCAGATGGCACCGTATGAGGCTTTATATGGTAGGAGGTGTAGATCTCTGGTTGGTTGGTTTGAGCCTGGTGAGGCTAAGTTATTGGGCACAGATTTGATTCAGGATGCATTGGAGAAGGTGAAGTTGATTCAAGAGCGACTTCGCACGGCGGAGTCTAGACAGAAGAATTATGTGGACCGGAAGGTTTGGGATGTGTATTTTATGGAAGGGGATAATGTACTGTTGAAGGTATCACCCATGAAGGGTGTTATGAGGTTCGGAAAGGGAGGAAAGCTAAGTCCGCGATTTATTGGTCCTTTCGAGGTGCTTCAAAAGGTTGGAGAGGTGGCTTATAGACTTTCCTTGCCACCTAGTCTATCGAGTGTTCATTCGGTATTTCATGTGTCGATGCTCAGAAAGTATGTTGGTGACCCGTCTCATGTGTTAGACTTCAACACAGTTCAACTCGAGGATGATATGTCTTATGAGGTAGAGCTAGTGGCTATTTTGGCTCGCGAGGTCAGAAAGTTGAGGTCAAAGGTGATAGCCTCAGTGAAGGTGCGGTGGAGAGGTCAGCCAGTGGAGGAGGCTACTTGGGAGACCGAGCGGGAGATGCGGAGCAGATCCTCACTTGTTTAAGACTCCAGGTATGTTTCTAGACCCGTACGAGGACGAACGTTTATTTAAGAGGGGGATAATGTAATGACCCGGTCCATCGTTATATAGAACCTGCATTACAATTCCTGTTATTGACTCGTCATAGGTTGGTTATTCTGTTATTGATGTGTTAAAGTCGATAGGCTTAAAATTGAAGGGTTGTTGTGAGAGTTCAGTCATGTAGCCTTTAAAGATAGCCAATTAATGGGAAAAGTCAACTGAGAGTTGACTTATTAGGAAACGACCTCGGAATGTAGATTTTACGGCCCGGATAGCTTCGTTAGGTGATTTGGGACTTAGGAGTGTGTTCGAAATATTTTTGTGATGTCTGGTGTAGAATTAGGCTTGAATTGGCAAAAGTTAGTTTTTGGCAATTTCCAGTCGGCAATAGAAAATAGGCTATCGGGGTCGAAATGGAATTCCGACAGTTGGAACAGGTTCATAATGTCATTTTGGATATGTCTACAAAGTTTCAGGTTAATCGGAGTTGTTTTGGGTAGTTTCGGCATCGTTGGAGGATTCTAGAAATTTCAAAGTTCTTAGGCTTGAATTTGATGTAATTCTGGTGTTTTGATGTTATGTTTGATGTTTCGGAGGCTCAAATAAGTTTGAATGATCATATATAAGGTGTTGGTACGTTTGGTTGGGGTCCCGAGGGGCTCGAGATAGTTTCGGATGGTCAACTGGGAGTTTGGAATGATTTTGACACTGCAGAGGTTCTGTTACTGGTGTTTTCGCACCTTCGGATGGAGAGCCGCAGGTGCGGTCCCGCAGGAGCGGACGCGGCACCGCGGGTGCGGAAGATTTTCAAGTGAGGGGATTTCCGAAGGTGTGAGGTAATTGCCGCACCTGCGAGGTCGAAGGTGCGGGATTTGGGACCTTAGGTTTTTTCCGCGGGTGCGACCTAAGATCCGCAGGTGCGTGTAAGTTGTCGCAAGTGCGGACCCACTAGATAGAAGGTATAAAAATGTGCCTTCGCAAATTTTATCCATTTTCTAAAAATTTCATCCGGGTTTGAAGCTTTTGGAAGGGTTTTGAAGAGGGGAATCGATAGTTCTTCACCAAGGTAAGATTTTTGGACTCTAAACTCATTTATATGTTATTAAAGGTAGTATTTATGGTGGAAATTAGGGAAAAATCAGTGTAAATTTGGGTGATTAGGACTTGGGATTAAGAATATTTAAAATGGTGATTTGAGAGGTCATTTCGACTGCGAATTTAGTGTTCTTTATATGTATGGACTCATGAGATGATGAAGAACAGTTCCGTAGAAAAATTTCTGAGTTTCGGGACGTGGGCCCGGGGATCGGGTTTGACCAATTTCGGGATTTTTGAGTATTTTTGATACATTTCGATTGGGTTTAGTTCCTTAGCATATTATAATGATAAACATCTGATTGTTGGTAAATTTGGAGCACTCGAAGGCCGAATTTAGAGGCAAGGGCACTGCGGAGTAGTGTATTAGCCGGTTTTGAGTTAAGTAACGCTTCCAAACTTGGAACTGAGGGTTCGAAACTCCAAACTATTTGATATTTGCTGTTAATTAAGGTGACGTACTTGCCAAGTGACGGGCATGCGGGCGTTTACCGAATATTTGTAGCCTGGCTCATCCCATGGCACTGTCTACTGATTATCTTAGATGGATATTGTACTGAAGGTGGTAATTACCTTGAACGAAATAGAAATCATGTTAAGCATAGATGTTAAGGCTTCACGCCGATGTGTTTAGACCAGAATGGTCGATTTTTGCTGTCTCTATCTGTGATTATTGCTTTCATGTACTCAGTCCTATTATAGTATATGTTTCATGCCTCAGTCTCGTAAGTTTCTAGTTTATTCTATATTATCATTGGTTTGAGCTGATTTTCATATGTTAGAGCATTGTGAGTGAGACTGGAAGGTACTGACTGAGTGAGGCTTGGAGCCTCATTTTGAGACAGCTATGAGGTCGGACTACACACCACAGCGATCCTGAAATCATGCCTTCGTTGGCTTGATATAGCGCTTGGGTTGGAAGGAGCCCCTCCGGGGTCTATACACCCCCAATAAGCGCAGAGATATTGAGGGATGGATTTCCCTGGGCATGGATTTGTCCGAGTATTCTGTTCCGGAGATGGATTTCTCTGTGATTTTCATGTTCCAGAGATGGATTTCTCCGGGGGGACTGGATTGGCCTTTTTCCTCAGTACTTGGTGACTGTGTCACTTGTGTTTATGTAATATCCGGGATTGACTTCCCTGTGCCGGAAGGCCGTATTCTAGTACTGAGTGGACCATCTTATGAGTGAGTGATTACTGAGTACACATCATCCTTGGTTCTATATGCATTCATGCTAGTATGCAGAGTTACAGACATATCTTGATGCATCGTGTTTATTTCCTGTTGTATTACTGCCATGTCCAATTTATATACTGTTGTTTGAATTATCGGAGGTTTAGTTCGTCACTACCTCTCAGCCCGTAGTTTCGTTTTGTTACTACTGAGTTTGTGTACTCACGTTACCCCCTGCACCTTCCGTGCAGATCCCGGTACAGAGGAATTCATCTCGAGTCAGTGAGCACAGCAGTTTCATCAGAGTTAACGAGGTAGCAGCTGGCGACCATGATCTCATATTCTATTTCCTTTCTACCTGTCGTATTTATTTTCAGACTATGTTAGTCATTTCTTTTGGTTGTATTAAGTATTAGCAGCTCATGGTTGTGTGACACTTGATCCGGGGTCAGTAGGATTTGGTCTTTTGAATTTCATAAACTAGTTTTTCCAAAAATATTTGATTTATTATTATTATTATAATTATTGATTTCAGACTTGTTAAAAAGACATTATATGGGAAATTGTATTTAGTTAGATAAAATGGGTGGCTTGCCTGGTTCGACGAGGCGCCATCATGACTCCGGAAATGGGTCGTGACACAAAAAAAATTATGAAAAACTAAAACTGATCAAAATCCAAAATTTCCATTGAGACCCAAGTCTTTTGATTTTGAAGGAAGAAAACTCACAAATTTGAGATTACGAAAATTGCTTATATTTATGGAATGTTAGAAATTTGGAGTCTCTTTTTTTAGTGTATTCGCTAGAAGTCATAGAAAAACTAATAGAATAAAGGAAAGAGAAATATAAAAAAGAAGAAAAAGGATAATAGAAAATTGGGAGATAACCGATTGAGACAAAGGAAAATAAAAAAAACACAGAATAGGGAGCCAAACAAAATTTAGCATAAATTCGAACTGGGTCTTACACAAAAAAACTTTCAAAAAGGTCTCTCAACGATGATACTTTTGTTTAGTATGCGATTGCATGTGGCATGATCATATATTTAACCAAATTTAAGAAAATTTCGTCATAAGTATATAATAATTTTATCAACCTAGCAGGTGCCATACCACCTCCACCCTAAGGGGTGGATCCGCCACTAAAAATGAGTACTGCCTCCGTCTAAATTTTTGTGAAGGTGCTTGACTTATCATGGAATTAAGAAAGGAAGAGTTCTATAATGTTAAAATAACCATAAAAATTTGTGTGGCTAGACATCATCTTATCAAGAGTAAAAGGAAAAATTAAAGTTGAATTATTACTAAATATAGAAAGGTATTATTTTTTTACGAGTGACTAAAAAAGAAATAATGTCACATAAATTAGGACAAAATAAGTATTATTTTAGGTACAAGTTCGAGGTCCGACCTAACCCCACACTATAATAGGAACATTTAACAAAAAAAGTTATTCAACTAAATCAAAAATACTCTCTATGTTCCAGTTTATGTGAACCTATTTTCTTTTTGGTCTGTTCCAAAAAGAATGACCCCTTTCTAAATTTGGTAATAATTTAGCTTAAACTTACAATTCTACCCTTAATGAGAAGCTTTTATAACCACACAAATACTCTGAGCCCCTTTTTGACTTGTTTAGGACCACAAATTCCAAAAGTCTTCAATTTTTTTTAAACTCCATACCCAATTAAACAAGTTCACGTAAAATGAAACGGAGGGAAAACCAATTAGTCAATAAGTCCAAAAGAATAGTACTTTTTACTAGATATATTAATTCCTTATTATCTTTTTTAGTGTTTCTATTCAAATATATAACTGATTATTTATAAAAGGAATTAGTTTTAGCATTTAAAAATATTTTTTTAATATTTAGTGTCACACCTCCTTTTTTTCCGATAGGGTGGGATAAGAGAGTTTTTTCAATATAAGTGACATAAATCGAATTTGGAATTATTTATTTCAGAGTCGCCACCCGGGTTTTTTACGGTGTTCCGAGACACCATTTATTTATTTTAAAATCCCAAATCGAGGAAATTTTGACACCATTAAAAGTCTACGAACCAGAAGATCGGGTAAGGAATTCTGTTAACCTCGGAGAAGGTGTTAGGCACTCCCGAGTTCCGTGATTTTAGCACAGTCGCTCAACTATTAATAATTAGCCTAATTATCTGATTAATTACGTGTTTTAAACCTATTGTGCATTTTAAAATCTTTTGAAACGCTTTTAATATTTATGGATTATTCTGAAACAAGTCATGATGACGTGCACTTGTCATTTTTGGACACGTTGTAAATGCGCTACATGAGATGCACCCGCAATTTACAACGTGTTGATTATAATTATTGTTTTAAGTTGTGGTCGGGTGTCATAAATTGCAAACCCGAATAGAGATTAGGTAATCATGACTATGGTCATGATGAATTAATTACATATCTAAAGCGAACTATTATTTTTCATAAGTTATTTGTAATACTGGTCTAAAAGTGAAAGAGGTATTTTTGGACTGCAAAGTATGAATTTGTTCAAGGTCTTCTAAACTAATTTTTTAACCTAAGAAAATCATGAATTGGGCCGAGTTATAATCTGGTCCAGTTTTGTGCTTGAGCGTACTGGGCCAGCCCTATCTTTGTACAATCTCTAAAGACAATCTGCATGTTTTTTTATTAGATTATCACAAATGGGTTACTACGAGTATGATTATTCCAAGTCTTTTTTTTTTAAACTAAGTGTTTTAATGTACTAATTAAGAATATGGCTATCTAAAAAAATGTTAGAAATCTGGCCCAGTTTTTTGTACTAAGCATACTGGACCAGTACTTTTTCTACAATAAAGGAAATATATGCTGCCAAGAACAAACCATACCAAAACAACATATATGTAAACCACGCATTTGGACAAAAATTTTAAATCGTTTCTAACTAATTTAGATACCTATTAATTCGTTTGATAACACATTAAAATGTCTAAATCGTTGGGTTTTATACCCCAGGCCAAAGTGGCCTAAGGTCCGGACTTGTTCAGCTGGTCTATAAGTCCAGCCCATTTCACACTCTCCCTCTCTAAGTACTCAAGAGGGAATCCGATTTTTTTTTGCTACTAGGTCTATCGAGCATGATTTACAAGAGACTTAAACTAATCCAATATAGACAAATTGAAATATGAGATTAAAATGGGAAGGGGTTTAATTACAAATAAACCAAGTTTTACATGGCCAGTGATATTAGACCTATGAATAAAATTCTAATATCAGATACTAAGGATCTGTCAATGACTATGGCTGCCTTTGTCTTCAACTTTGTTCAACCAAACCAAGTACTAGTTTTAGCCAACCATTCGACACACCTGCATCTCTTAACAAAACAAAATATGCATTTTTTGGAGTAATCTGACTCAACGAGTAGTCAGATTTACTCCATTAATGTTGTTTTTATACATGCTAGCACTTTCAATAATTTTAAAATAAAATTTCACATCAGAGAGTTTGTTTCTACCATCCAAAGATAATAAGCAAGGCATAAGCATGGACTAACATTTATAATCTATGTTTTCAGCTAAAATACAAATACATAGGTAATAAACATGTTACAACAAAGATTCCATTCAATGTAAATATGGTAACATACCTTAAAAGTGAAAAAACAGCAAGGAAACGACCAAATAAAGGTCAGAAATAGGAAAATTTTGAGCTTTATCAGCAACGCCAACACAACAACAAAAGTAGCAACCAACAGTGCAAGAATACCCAGAAATGATAGCTTGAATAGACCCGAATTTTGAAAAGAAAATCAGCAAAGAGACCAGTTTTTTCACAAAAATGCCATGGTAAAAAGAAAACCAATTTTTTCAGAATGTTCTTGCACCCATTTTTGGTATTTTCAATGTTTTTCTATTTTTCAGAGTAATGATATATTTTCAGAATAGTATTTTCTAATGTGTGTGTGTGTATGTAAATTTCAGTCCGAAATCTTCTAAATTGTGTGTTTGAGAGCAGTATTTCTATCAATTTTTAAGGAGTTTTTTCCTTATATTCTGTGTGTATTTTTTTTGTCTACTTGTGTCTCCTTTTCAGAATGTAGTATAGCTTATATATAGGCAGCCTAAGGAAGGCATAAGTTAGGAATATTCCTTATCCTTTTTCAATCTAAAAATAGTACAGTACAGCTGTCCATTCTTATCCTATTTCTGCATTTTTGTAACAGCTAGGATAACTGTACCATTTGTAGAAGGTTCTTCTATTTACAACCCCTTTTTATCCCTGAAAATTACTGCTTTTATCCAGAAAAATATGATTCAGGGATTTTCTTATTTTATTTTGATGTTTATCCTTATTCTAGAAGCTTCTTCAGCTGTTACAGCCAAGATTCTTCACTTAAAGTTCCTAAACTACCCTGAAATACCCCTTAAAATTACCTCTTAATATTCAAGGTTAAGTTATTCATTAATGTTGACTAAATTTAACCTAATTAAGTGATTACCACTAATAAAGAAGCTACAAACTTAAACCTCTTCAAGAGTGAAAAGGAATAGACCTAAACAAGATAATTATTTGAACCTAAATGGGTTATTTTCCGGATTTAGGTTAACTAATTCAAGTGATTCTACTATGAAAAATTAGTTAAGTAATTAAACTTAGTTAGTTATCCTAAATTAGGACTTAGTCTTTAGTTTCAATCTAAACTTAGGCTAACTAGTCATGTATAATTAATCTTCCATTAAAAAATCAGAATTCTAATTGACTCACACATAACTACTTAATAGCCCATGATGAATCAATTAAATCAGTAATTAATCTCAAACAAACAGTTAACACACATGTTTATTTATGATGAATAAATGACTAATAGGCAGTTTTTAGGACAATTATATATGCAAAATCTAACCTAAGGGTCATAATCAGATTAACCTATAACTAAACTTGAAAAATGGTAACCAATTATAGCTAATAGTCCAAAGTTTAGGTAACACAATTAGGGGCTAACCCAAATTATTACTTTAAATCAACCTAAAACAATACATGAGTACATTGTCAGTGACTAATACACATAATGGCTGTTACACTGTTTTACAGGAAGAAACAATCAAGAAAAATAGGAAAATCTAAAACTAAAACCAACACTAAACTTATAATTAATTCAAAACAGTCTCTAATAATAAAGAACATGAAAACAAAAGAAACATCAACGAATCAGTATAAGAATCATAAGCTAAGCTTAATTAACATTCCGACCCAAATTGTTATTCCAAAATGCAAATGATTCAAGAGTTTACAAGAGAGCAAATGAAGCAGAGCAGAAACAGATATGAGAAAAATCTAAATCGAACTCAAATTTACTAATGCAAATCAAACACGGATTTTAATACACAATTTCAGCATAGGTTAATTCATCATCTCGGAATCAAACAAGTGCAGGAAAAATTGGACAGGATATTTGCCCTTTTTGATGCCAAGCAAAATGGACAAATTGATTTTGAAGAATTTGTACGAGCATTGAGCATTTTCCATCCAAGGACTCCTGAATTTGAGAAAATTTCATATGCAATTAAGTTATATGATCTTGGGCACACTAACTACATCGTGCGCAAGAAGTTGAAGGAGATGGTGCTGGCTCTTCTCGACGAATCTGATCTTCACCTTTAAGATGATGTTGTTGAAGCCATTGTTGACAAGACATTTAAAGAACCAGACACAAATGGTGATGACAAGATTGACCAAGAGGAGTGGAGAGAAAATGCTGCTAGAAATCCAACGTTGTTAAGAAACATGACTCTTCCGTATTTAATGGATGTCAATTTAGCATTTCCGAGCTCTGTCCTAGGCGCAGGAGCAGAAGACCAACTTTAAAGGCTAACTGTGATGTGAAGAATTCTCTTCCTTATAAATGGTGCATTATCATAGCGGAAAACATCTGTTCTAATATTGCTATAATCAGGGACGGATTTAGGGCGTTTCTAAGGTGTGTGAACCCATGGTCTTTCTGCCAAACTACGTATTTTATGGATATTGATCTAATATTATATGTTGACCCCCATGTTCCAAGAAGTTTGAATGGTGCACTTGGTTGAATGCTGAGTTATTTATTCCAAGGAACATGGATCGATTCTCACTTAAAAAAAAAAAATTAAGTCGGCTAATACCCAAAAAACGCGTGAGAAAAAATGCGTGCGTGAGGAGAGAGAAGCTCTGGCGACTGGCAATTGCGAAGACAAAAGCTCGAAGTTCTCTCATGGCATCTCTGGCCACTGGCCAGCCTCCTCCTGAGGTTGGTCAGTTGCCAAATGATCCCCCACTGCATCCCCAACAAATATCTAACCCTAATCCAAACCCAAACTACGCACAATTACTACAACAAAAGCATTAAATGCTCCCATGCAGCCTATACCTAGTTTTTCCCTAAAATCTATCGAGTACCTACATGGTGAACCTATTATACGTTGGAAGAAGCAAGAAGTGAGGCAGCCCATTGTTCAACAAGGTCTAAACCTGGCAATTCTGGGTAAGTTTTCATATGGTAGACCTGGTATTCATGAACTACGTAATGTATTGCCTATACAGTGTGATTTAAAGGGTCCATGTTCAGTTGGACTCATTGAAGATAGTCACGTATTGATTAAGATCTCCTTGATAGAGGATTATATTCACTTATTGTCCAAGCCTTCTTATTATTTGAAGATTCAGAATGTAATGTGGCAGATGAGATGTACTAAGTGGAACCCTTGGTGGAAGGCATATGAAGAAACCCCTATTGCTATAACATGGATCTCGTTTCAAGATTTACCACCAAATTTCTTTGGTAAGGAATTTGTGTTTTCATTAGCTAAGGCAGTAGGAAGGCCATTGCATGTTGATTGGGCTACTCATAATGGTACGAGACCAAGTTGTGATAAGGTGAAAGATGAGGTGAACTTACTAGCCACATTACCTCAAAGAATCAATATTATTGAAGAGGAGGATGAGACTGGACCTGAGGAGTCTAAGTGGATCAAAATAAAATATTATTACATGCCCAAATATTGTAAGTCATGTAGGAAGCAAGGTCACAAAGAAGAGGAGTGTTGGGTAGTGAATCCAGATTTGCGTAGGATTGATGATCAAGTTTATGATAGGAAGAATGATGATGGGGTTGAGAAAGGTAATGAAAAGGCAATGGTGGTGAGTAGTGGAGTTACTAGTGCTGCTGCCAATTCCACCAAAGTATTGGCAAGTGGTAAGGTGCTGGGAAAACCAATGAATAATAGTGCTAAGCAGGAATGGATAAAGGCTAGAAAAAACAAATTCCAAAGAGACACGAGGGGTTACATAATTGAAGATAATAAAGGGAAGGAAGAGGACAAAGGTAATGGTAAGAACAAAGTTGAAAAAGTGGCAGTCAAGAACAAGTTTGATGCTTTGGCTATAGAGGAAGATGGCAGAACTAATTTGAATACTATGGAAGGCAATGGTGTGGCGTGTAGCAATGGTAGAAATAAAGAACAAGGGGAAAACCAATCAATAAAGGAGGGGGAAAGAAAATATTTCAGGGAAAGAAATCACTAATCCTAACTCTTCAGGGATTAGGATTGATAAACCTACTGGGGAAAGGAGGCTAGAAGAGTTAAAACGGGTGAAGAAGGAAGCAATGGATAAGGTGTTGGAAAAAAAGAATCTTGAGAATCCTACTCCTAAAGGGATTCAGTCAGCTGGTCATATTACTCATTCTAAGGGTTCTAATGATCAGTTATCTGAGGAAAGGGTGATGAAAGAAGCTACTATTGAACGGGTTCATAGAACTTTTGGTACTAGTAAAGAGGATATCATGCATCTTAATGTGACCACCAATCAATCGTGTCAAGAAATTCCTTCCCAATCCCAGGTAGATTCTGATCAATTGGAGGGAGTAATGGAGGTGAACTTTTCCAAAGTCTTGTGGAGTGATGAGGTAGAGGTAATGGGGGATCAAATTGGTACTATAATGACAACAGTAGATAGAGATAATGAGGCAAATGAGCAGCAACTAAAAACTGGCAATGTGGAATTAGCTACAGTTAACCCTAGCAACCCTGAAATTAGGGTTGATTATGAGGTGAGTTCTATGAACAAACAATCAAGGAACTCAACTGGATTTGATGAAGAATTGATAAAACAAGTAGGAAATCAAGGTGGATCTTCTCCAAAGTCTCAGAGTAATAAGAGAGACAATGGAACAGTTAAACCTAGTTTTTCGGGGAAAGTTTTGGCTTATGTTGATGGGGTTCCGGTTTATACATTGATGGAAGAGCAGACAGGGACTGGTCATATGGATGTACAGAAGGATACAGTGTCCAAAAACCAACAAAAAGATTATGGGAAGTGGGAGGATCTCAATGGAACAGTAACTCAGGCAGTTTCTGCCAGTCTTGCTACACTGAACCCTAGCCTGGATTCTGTGTATGAGCTGCAATTTAAAATGATGTAGGAGAAGAAAGGAGACGTGTAAAGGAAGTCTGATAGATATGAAGTAGCATTAACACCTTATGAACCAGGTGAACAAGCCATAAGACCCGGGGAATGTGATGCGTTGCCTATGGCATGTTCATCTGGAACTGGAGATCCGCTACAAATTAAAGTTAATGTGCCATTGAAGTCTCTTAATCAGGTGTTGCATAGTCTCATAACTCATAAGGAAATGCCAATGGAGATTCAGAATGTGTTGGTTGAACAACAACAACAATTTGAAGATGATGGAGATGGTGAATCCACGACAAAAAATTTCAAGGAAGTAATGAAGGAAGGGGATGTATCTCCTAGGGTAGCTTCTAGAAGTGGGAAGAAAGGAAAGAAGAACCAACAGAAAGAGCAGCAACAACCTATAAGGATTATGCCCAGAAGGGCAGCTTAATTATCTAAATAATGATGATTAAGACACTCATTTGGAACATAAGGTCTGTAAAAACTCAACAGGCCTTTCATAGAGTGATTAATATGAATAGGGAGCATAAATTTTGTGTTGTTTCATTAATGGAACCTTTTCAAAAGAAAGGATTCATTAATAGATATAGAAGAAGGCTGAATATGGAGACTGCTTATGCAAATATTAATAGGAAAATATGGTTATTTTTTTATTCAAAAGTAGAATGGGAACTGGTGGAGGATATTGAACAACAAGTCACTGCGAACGTGTTTCATCATGAGTTGGGACATCATATGATGATGACATTTGTCTATGCTAAGTGTTCAGCAATGGAGAGGCTGGAATTATGGGATCATTTGTATTATTTAGCAAGTGATATGGAGTTGCCATGGTTGGTAGGAGGAGATTTTAATGTAGTGTTGCATGAAGATGAGAAGATAGGGGGACTGCCAGTGTATCCTCCTGAATATGAGGACTTTGCCTTTTGTGTTAAATCATGTGGATTGTTTGAACAAGGGTACAAATGGAGTCCATTTACATGGTGGAATGGGAGGTCTAATGCACAGTGTGTATTCAAGAGGCTGGATAGAATCTCCCTTTTCAGAATATGTTACCTACTATTGAAGTGGAACATCTTATTAGAACTGGTTCAGACCATGCTCCTTTGCTGATGAGTTGTGGTGAGCAGACTTTCAGTTGTATCAAGCCATTCAGATTCCTAAAGTTCTGGACCAAGCATGATACATTCAAGGATGTGGTGAGACAAAATTGGGAAGCTGACTTTATAGGTGATCCATTTATGATGTTCAAGCAGAAGCTCAAGAAGGTAAAGGCAGCTCTATCAAAGTGGAGTAGGGACACTTTTGGAGATATATTCAAGCAGTTGGCTATACTGGAAGACATAGTTAAGATCAAGGAGATGCTGTTTGAGGAGGAGCCAACAATTTAACATATAAATGTTCTACAAAGGGCTCAATCAGAGTTGAAGAAATATCTGAGCATTGAGGAGCAATATTGGAAGTAAAAGGCTGGTATGAATTGGTTTGCTGAAGGGGACAGGAACACTAGCTTTTTTCATAATCATGTGAATGGAAAAAGAAAGAAACTGTAATTGAAGAGGATACAAAATGCTAGTGGGATATGGGTTCAAAGTCAAGAGCAAATGGTTGATGATGCAGTGGAGTTCTATAGAAGACAATTCTCCAATATAGGTGATACCTCTAATTTCTCGTTATTAAATAATGTACCATCCATGGTTACATTGGAGCAGAATACAGAGTTAAGTAGGTTGCCAACAATTGAAGAAGTGAAAGGGGCTATATTTGAACTTAGTGGGGATAGTGCTAGTGGTCTTGATGGATTCACTGGTTTATTCTATCAATCTTGTTGGGATATTGTTGGTAGAGACATAAACGATATGGTTCTGCATTTTTATGGGGGAGCAAGACTACCAAAATCCATAACACACACTAATCTAGTTCTATTGCCAAAGAAGCTTAGAATGGAGACTTTTTCGGACTTAAGACCTATCAGTTTGAGCAATTTTGTTAACAAGGTGATGTGTAGGGTGCTACATGACAGGTTGGAGAAGTTTCTTCCATCACTGATATCTCTTAATCAATCAAGATTTTTGAAGGGTAGGAGTATATTTGAAAACATCCTATTGACACAAGATATAGTGACAGATACAAGGCTAAGGGGTAAGCCAGCTAATGTGGTAATTAAGTTGGATATGGCTAAGGCTTATGATGGGGTCTCATGGAAATATTTGCTTCATGTGTTGAGAAGGATGGGGTTCTTAGAAGACTTCATTAATATGTTTTGGAATCTTGTGTCAAACAATTGGTATTCTGTATTGGTGAATGGACAAGCGTCAGGATTAGTCAAGTCTACTAGAGGTGTGAAACAAGGTGATCCCTTGTCTCCGGCCTTGTTCATATTGTCAGCTGAGGTGTTATCAAGATCCTTGAACAAACTGTTTGAGGATAAATCCTTTGTTGTGTTTGGAATGCCTAAATGGTCATATCCTTTGAATCATCTAGCTTATGCTGATGATACTATTATATTTGCATCTGCTCATCCTCCATATTTGAGCAAAATAATAAAACTGTTGGGAGATTATGGGAAAGTATCTGGTCAGATGATAAACAAAGCTAAGAGTTCCTACTACATGCATGCTAAGGTGGGTCATGGAATTTCTCCAGCAGTGGGGGATATTACTGGTTTCACACGAGGTAAATTCCCTTTTACATACCTTGGATGCCCTATTTTCTATACTAGAAGGAGAAAAGAATACTATGATGATCTTATCAAGAAGGTGAAAGATAAGATGCACTCATGGAAAGGCAAGTTGTTATCATTTGGGGGTAAAGCAACACTTATTTCTAGTGTATTGCAAAGCATACCAGTTCATATGCTCTCAATTCTGGACATTTTAGAACATCTCCATAAGTTGTTTGTAAGATTTTTCTGGAGAACAAAGGCGGAGGGAAGAAGCAGGCACTGGGATTCTTGGCAAAACCTATGTCTACCTAAAGAAAAAGAGGGATTGGGTTTCAGATCCTTACATGATGTCTCTAAGGCATTGTTTGCTAAGCGTTGGTGGAGGTTTAGAACTACAAAGTCACTATGGTCTAGCTTCATGTGGAACAAATATTGTAAGAAGGAGCTGCCTACAGTAGTTCAGTTTATAGAAGGATCCCATGTTTGGAGGAAAATGCTGAATGCTAGGGAGGATGTGGAGCATGAGATTCTATGTGAGTTGAATAGTGGAACAAGAAATACATGGCATGAGAATTGGATAGGTTTGGGAGCACTATATCATGTACTTCCAGAAGATTTTCATATCAATGAAGATATTCAAGATGTATCGGAATTAACTCAGGAAGGAACATGGAATGAGGAGCTACTGGAGCAAAACTTTACGGAGGAAATTGCTGAACATGTAAATTCCAATGTACATTATGAGGGATGCGAGGAACAATGAGACAACCCATACTGGTTGCCAACCCCATCGGGTAAGTTCAGTGTGAGTAGTGCTTGGCAGATTCTAAGACATAGATCTAATCCTCAAAATGAATTCAAGCATGTGTGGATAAAATGATTACCATTTAAGGTTTCTTTTTTCTTATGGAGACTGTGGAGGGGGAAAATTGCTACTGACGACACTTGGAGAAGACAAGGGCAGATTGTGGTGTCTAAATGCTGGTGTTGTCAACAACCACAAGAGGAAACCATTGAGCACATATTCCTCACTAGTGTTACTGCCTCTAAAGTGTGGAATTTATTTATGGGAGCTGCAGGAATCACAGTGCCACTGGTGCAATTGAAGCAAGTCATCAGACACTGGTGGAATTCACAGTGTTGTCCTAAACTAAAGCCATTGTTTCATGCTGCTCCAGCTATTATTACTTGGGAACTTTAGAAGAAGAGAAATGTAGGAAAACATGGAGGTGCAGTTTCTACACACAGGGTGATCCATGAAGTAAATAGAACATTACATTACTTGGCAAGGGTGAGGTATGGTTGGTTACCTAATATTCGTTTGTTATGGCCAAATATGATACAATACTTTGAAAGATACAAGCCTGTTATAATTACAAGGAGAGTCACATGGCAGCTTCCTTTACAAGGGTGGTACAAATGTAATACAGATGGGGCATCAAGGGGTAATCCAGGTCCTAGCTCACTAGGATTCTGTGTGAGAAATGATGAAGGGGATCTAGTTTATGCAAAGGCAGTTGACCTGGGGGAGACAACAAATGTGGTAGCAGAAGCTAAGTCCATTGTTCAAGGGTTGGAATATTGTGTAGGACATAACCTTCACCCCCTTATCTTGGAGACAGATTCATTGGTGATGAAGAATGTGATTGAAGGAGAATGGGATCCTCCATGGGCTATTTTTCAGGATGTGAAGAGGGTCAAGGAGATGAAGGACAACTTCAATGTGATCTTCCAGCATGTGTTCAGAGAAGGAAACTCAGTGGCAGATTTTATAGCTAACATTGTTTTTTCTTTTTAGCAGGTACATCTGAATTTCACTTATTTTCTTAACTGCCTTATGCAGGGAGGAGTTTAATCAATCTTGAGAAATCCTAAATTCCTAATCTTAGGGTCATAATAGCAATGAGGAGAGCACCAGATTAATGGTATCATATGAATTGTTTATGCACCTACCTGCTTATCTCTTTTGGTTTGTGTTGCATTGTGTGTTATTAGGGTACATGTTAGTGGTATTAGCATGGTTACATGCTCATTTTGGCAGTATCTTGATAGTTCACAAAAGTTATAGGAGAAGCAGGTTATGGATTGTGCATCATTACACTGACCACTTCAGTACACCACTCAGACTACTTCAGCATAATTCAGCAGCCTTCAGCACACTTAAGCAGACTACTTCAGCATAATACTCAGACCACTTCAGCACACCACTCAGACTACTTCAGCATAAGTCAGCACACTTCAGCACAATTTAGCATACTACTTCAGCACACTTCAGCAGACTACTTCAGCACAAATCAACACACTTCAGCATGCTTCAGGACACTTCAGCAGACTACTTCAGCACACTTTAGCAGATTACTTCAGCACAATGCATCACACTTCAGCATACTTCAGCACACTGCAGCAGACAACTTCAGCAGAATTCTTTAGCAAACTACTTCAGCACACTTCAGCCCACTTCAGCATATTGGGTTTGTTTTAAATTGTGTGTTGTTAGGGTACATTGGAAGTATCTTGATAGTGCACAAGAGTTATAGGAGAAGCAGGTTATGGATGGTGCAACATGATATGGTTATGAGAAGTCCAAATGTGAAAAATCTAGCTGATCTTGAGCTTATAAGTTTCTGGACATTGGTATTGCACTTCCCAGTGGTATTAGCATGGTTTCATGCTTAAACTGGGGGTGTGATGACAATGTGCACAACAAGCCATACTAAGGAAGATGATTTTGAAGGATTAGAGCTCATTAGATCAATCGATTGGTGTAGTTGTTTGGAGTCCACATTTGCCTTTGGAATACCCTGCCGCCTGGTGAGAGCTTTAGAGGTGCTACTTGGTATTTTCTATTGGCCTTTGGATTCACATAGAGTATCAGGAGATTGAATCTTTCAGCTTTGCATGTTGTAATAGTTGGTATTTCTATTTTTATATTATTAGCGTTTAAATTTGCTAGTAGCTTAGTACATTTTAGATTTTATTTGGGACTTCTTGTAATTTTGGACCCTATTTTTTGGGATTTATATATATATTATTCACTAGACGGCATGTCTAGTGCTATATTTTCTAAAAAAAAAAAGTCGGCTAGTGGATTGCTTAAAAAAACCCTAAACCCTAAACTAGGGTTGTGGATATTCTGAGTTCTATGATGGATCAAGATGGGAAATCGATTAGAGGTGATAAAGGAACATCTAAGGGAGCTGGGAGACTAGATAGCCCAGCTCAAACAGGTCAGAGCAAGAAGGAGGGCAATGGAACAGTAATTTCTGAAAAAGCTGGAAATATTTTGGCATATGTAGATGGTGTTCCTGTTTATGCATTGGAGAAGGGACATGATGAGGCTGTTCATATGAAGGTTATAGATGATTTAGTGGGGCTAGACCAGCATACAGGACAAGGAAAGATGGGGGAATCCAATGGAACAATTATTTCTGTGCAGGTAGCTACAATAAATCCTGCACTGGCCAAGGTTTATGAGATGCAATTTCAATTGATGCATGTTGCTGCTTCATCTGTGGAGCAGACCAAGGAGCTTGAATTGATGGATAAAGAGTTTCAGCAAGCAATTGTGCCAAGAGAATCTGGAGAAATAGAGGAGGTACCAATTGAATCTGGAACTGATAAAATAATGCAATTAAACCTTAATGTTCCATTGAAGACTCCTCTTCAGCATTTGCATGATCTTGTTACTCATGTGTTACCAACTGAGGAAGATATCCAGGGACAAAATATAATGGAGGATGAAGGAGATGATGAATCAACTGCTGAAAATTTCAAGCAAGTATCTAGGGATGGGGATCTATCACCCACAACCAGTGCTAAAGGAGGAAAGAAGACAAAGAAGAACCAAAATAAAGAGGCTGCTCAACCTTCAAGAATTATGCCCAGGAGGGCAGCTTCTGTATCTAAATAAGGATGATTAAGACACTTATTTGGAACATAAGGTCTATAAAAACTCAACAGGCCTTTCCTAGAGTGATTAATATGAATAGGGAGCATAATTTTTGTGTTGTTGCATTGATGGAACCTTTTCAAAAGAAAGGATTCATTAATAGATATAGAAGGAGGTTAAATATGGAGACTGCTTATGCAAACATCAATGGGCAAATATGGTTATTTTTTATTCAATAGTAGAGTGGGAACTTGTGGAAGATACTGAACAACAAGTCACTGTGAAAGTGTTTCATCATGAGTTGGGGCAGCATATGATGATGACATTTGTCTATGGAAAATGTTCAGCAATGGAGAGGCTAGAATTGTGGGATTATTTGTATTACTTAGCAAGTGATATGGAGTTGCCATGGTTGGTAAGGGGGGATTTTAATGTAGTGTTGCATGAAGATGAGAAGATTGGGGGACTGCCAGTGTATCCTCCAGAATATGAGGACTTTGCCTTTTGTGTTAACTCTTGTGGATTGTTTGAACAAGGGTACAAAGGGAGTCCATTTACATGGTGGAATGGGAGGTCTAATGCCCAGTGTATATTCAAGAGGCTGGACAGAATCGTTGTGAACTTCCCTTTACAGAATATGTTGCCTACTATTGAAGTGGAACACCTTATTAGAAGTGGTTCAGATCTTGCTCCTTTACTGATGAGTTGTGTGAGCAGACTGTTAATTGTATCAAGCCATTCAGATTTCTAAATTTCTGGACCAAGCATGATACTTTAAAGGAGGTGGTGAGGCAGAATTGGGAAGCTGACTTTATAGGTGATCTATTTCTTATGTTCAAGTAGAAGCTCAAGAAGGTAAAGGCAACACTTTCAAAGTGGAGTAAGGACACTTTTGGAGATATATTCAAGTAGTTGGCTATTCTGGAAGACATAGTTAAGGTCAAGGAGATGCTCTTTGAGGAGGAGCCAATAATTGAAAATAGAATTGTTCTACAAAGGGCTCAATAAGAGTTGAAGAAATATATCTGAGCATTGAGGAGAAATATTGGAAGAAAAAGGCTGGTATGAATTGGTTTGCAGAAGGGGACAGGAACACTAGATTTTTTCACAATCATGTGAATGGCAAAAGAAAGAAACTGCAATTGAAGAGGATACAAAATGCTAATGGGATGTGGGTTGAAAGTCAAGAGCAAATGGTTGATGCTGCAGTGGCGTTCTATAGAAGACAATTCTCAAATGAAGGAGATACCTCTGATTTCTATTTAATAAATAATGTACCATTAATGTTTATATTGGAGCAGAATATGGAGTTAAGTAGGATGCCAACAATTGAAGAAGTGAAAGGGGCTGTATTTGCACTTAGTGGGGACAGTGCTAGTGGTCCTGATGGATTCACTGGTGTGTTCTATCAATCTTGTTGGGATATTGTTGATAGAGACATTCACAATATGGTTCTGCAATTTTATGGGGGAGCAACACTACCAAAATCCATAACACACACTAATCTAGTTCTGTTGCCAAAGAAGCTTAGAGTGGAGACTTTTTCTGACTTAAGACCTATCAGTTTAAGCAATTTTGTTAACAAGGTGATGTCTAGGGTGCTACATGACAGGTTGGAGAAGTTTCTTCCATCACTGATATCTCTTAATCAATCAGGATTTATGAAGGGTAGGAGTATATTTGAAAACATCCTATTGACACAAGAGATAGTGACAGATATAAGGCTAAGGGGTAAGCCAGCTAATGTGGTAATTAAGCTGGATATGGCTATGGCTTATGACAGGGTCTCATGGAAATATTTGCTTCATGTGTTGAGAAGGATGTGGTTTTCATAACACTTCATTAACATGGTTTGGAACTTGGTGTCCAACAATTTGTATTCTGTATTGGTGAATGGACAAGCATCAGGATTCTTCAAGTCTACTAGAGGTGTGAAATAAGGTGATCCTTTGTCTCCAGCCTTGTTCATATTTTTAGCTGAGGTGTTATCAAGATCCTTGAACAAACTGTTTGAGGATAAATCCTTTGTGGGGTTTGGAATGCCTAAATGGTCAGATCCTTTGAATCATCTATCTTTGAGTAAGATAATGAAACTGTTGGGAGAATATGAGAAAGTGTTTGGTCAGATGATAAACAAAGCTAAAGGTTCCTACTACATGCATGATAAGGTGGGGCATGGTATATCTCAAGCAGTGGGGGATATTACTGGTTTCATACGAGGTAAATTCCCTTTTACATACCTTGGATGTCCTATTTTCTATACTAGAAGGAGAAAAGAATACTATGATGATCTTATCAAGAATGTGAAATCTAAGCTGCACTCATGGAAAGACAAGTTGTTATCATTCGGAGGTAAATCAACACTTATTTCTAGTGTATTGCAAAGCATGCCAATTCTTATGCTCTCATTTCAGGATCCTCCAAAGAACATTTAAGAACATCTTCATAAGTTGTTTGCAAGATTTTTCTGTAGCACTAAGGAGGAGGGAAGAAGAAGGCACTGGGCTTCTTGGCAAAATCTATGTCTACCTAAAGAAGAATGGGGATTGGGGTTCAGATCCTTACATGATGTCTCTAAGGAATTGTTTGCTAAGCTTTGGTGGAGGTTTAGAACCACAAAGTCACTTTGGTCCAAATTCATGTGGATCAAATATTGTAAGAAGGAGCTGTCTACAGTGGTTCAGTTTAGAGAAGGATCCCATGTTTGGAGGAAAATGTTGACTGCTAGGGAGGCTGTGGAGCATGAGATTCTATGGGGGTTGAATAGTGGAACAACAAATATATGGCATGAGAATTGGACAGGTTTGGGAGCACTATATCATATACTTCCAGAAGATTTTCATATCAATGAAGATCTTCAAGACGTATCAGAATTAACTCAGGAAGGAACATGGAATGAGGAGTTACTGGAGCAAAACTTTACGGATGAAATTGCTGAACATGTAAAGTCCAATTTATATTATGAGGGATGCGAGGAACATTGGGACAACCCATACTAGATGCCAACCCCATCGGGTAAGTTTAGTGTGAGTAGTGCTTGGCAGATTCTAAGACATAGATCTAATCCTCAAAATGAATTCAAGCATGTGTGGATAAAAGATTACCATTTAAGATTTCTTTTTTCTTATGGAAATTGTGGAGGGGGAAAATTGCTACTGATGATATTTGGAGAAGACAAGGGCAGATTGTGGTGTCTAAATGCTGGTGTTGTCAACAGCCAAAAGAGGAAATTATTGAGCACATATTCCTCGCTAGTGTTACTGCCTCTAAAGTGTGGAATGTATTTATGAGAGCTGCAGGCATCACAGTGCCATTGGTGCAATTGAAGCAAGTCATGAGACACTGGTGGAATGCACAGTGTTGTCCTAAACTAAAGCCATTGTTACAAGTTGCTCCAACTATTATTACTTAGGAACTTTGGAAGAAGAGAAATGCAGGAAAACATGTGCAGTTTCTACACACATGGTGATCCATGAAGTAAATAGAACATTACATTACTTGGCAAGGGTGAGGTATGGTTGGTTACCTAATATTCGTTTGTTATGGCCAGATATGATACAATACTTTGAAAGATACAAGCCTGATATAATTACAAGGAGAGTCACATGGCAGCTTCCTTTCCATGGGTGGTACGAATGCAATACAGATGGGGCATCAAGAGGTAATCCAGCTCCTAGCTCACTAGGATTCTCTGTGAGGAATGATGAAGGGGATCTAGTTTATGCAAAGGCAGTCGACCTGGGGGAGGCAACAAATGTAGTAGCAGAAGCTAAGGCCATTGTTCAATGGCTGACATATTGTGTAGAACATAACCTTCACCCCCTCATCTTGGAGACAGATTCATTGGTGATGAAGAAGGTGATTGAAGGGGAATGGGATCCTCCATGGGCTATTGTTCAGGATGTGAAGAGGATCAAGGAGATGAAGGACAACTTCAATGTGATCTTCCAGCATGTGTTCAGAGAAGGAAACTCAGTGGCGATTTTATAGCTAACATTGTTTTTTCTTTTGCAGGTACATCTGAATTTCACTCATTTTCTGAACTGCCTTGTGAAGGGAGGAGTTTAATCAATCTTGGAAAATTCCAAATTCCTAATCTTAGGATTAGAATAGCAAAGAGGAAAGCACCAGATTAATGGTATCATACGAATTGTTTATGCACATACCTGCTTATCTCTTTTGGTTTGTGTTACATTGTGTGTTATTAGGGTACATGTCAGTGGTGTTAACATGGTTACATGCTCATTCTGGCAGTATCCTGATAGTTCACAAAAGTTATAGGAGAAGCAGGTTATGGATGGTGCATCATTCCACTGACCACTTCAGCACACCAGTCAGGCTACTTCAGCACACCACTCAGGCTACTTCAGCATAATTCAGCATACTTCAGCACAATTTAGCAGAATACTTCAGCACAATTCAGCAGATTACTTCAGCACAATACTCAGACCAGTTCAGTACACCACTCAGACTACTTTAGCATAAGTCAACACACTTCAGCACACTTCAGCACAATGTAGCAGGCTACTTCAGCACACTTCAGCAGACTAATTCAGCACAAATCAACACACTTCAGCATGCTTCAACATACTTCAGCAGTCTACTTCCGCACACTATAGCAGACTACTTCAGCACTCTTCAGCAGATTACTTCAGCACAATGCAGCACACTTCAGCATACTTCAGCACACTACAATAGACAACTGCAGCACACTTCAGCAGAATCCTTCAGCAACTTACTTCAGCACACTTCAGCACACTTTAGATCACTTCAGCATATTGGGTTTGTTTTAAATTGTTTGTTATTAGGGTACATTGGAAGTATCTTGATAGTGCACAAGAGTTATAGGAGAAGCAGGTTTTGGATGGTGCAACATGAAATTGTGATGAGAAGCCAAAATGTGAAAAATCTAGATGATCTTGAGCTTTTAAGTTTCTGGACATTGGTATTGGACTTCCCAGTGGTATTAGCATGGTTTCATACTCAACCTGGGGGTGTGATGGAAATGTGCATAACAAGCCATAATAAGGAAGATGATCTTGATGGATTTGAGCTCATTAGATCAATCGATTGGTGTAGTTGTTTGGAGTCCATATTTGCCTTTGGAAGGCATACCCTGGCGCCTGGTGAGAGCTTTAGAGGTGCTAATTGGGATTTTCTATTGGCCTTTGGATTCACTTACACTATCAGGAGATTGAACCTTTCAGCTCGACATGTTGTAATAGTTGGAATTTCTATTTTTAGATTATTAGCGTTTAAAGTTGCTAGTAGTTTAGTACATTTTAGATTTTATTTGGGCCTTCTTCTAATTTTGGACCCTATTTTTGGGGTTATATATATATATATATATATTATCCACTAGATTGCATGTCTAGTGGTATATTTGCAACAAAAAAAAAAAAAAAAGAGGCTCTGGTAAAAAAAAGCTCTCGTTTTCTCTCTAGCTTGGGCGATTATGGAGCTTTGAGAAGCAGCCATGGCTACCATGTCTCTCCCCAGCTCCATGCTGTGGCAGAGTCCAGTCAAAACCCAAAAGAAACCAACAAAATTCATAATAAAAAACAAACATATGCTGCACGAACAATTGGAAACAAATCTGCCGCGTCGAACTCGAAAATTGAATTACGTCCAGTCACTGTTATTCATGGAGAACCAACTATTGAATTCACCATTGAAGAGGTTAATACATTCATTGTTGAAGAAGGACTGCATCAAGCAGTAATTCTGAAATTTTCCTATGGAAAACCAGATCTTCAGGAATTGCGACAGTGTATTCCAAAACAATTCGACGTCAAAGGATTGTGTAACGTTGGACAACTGGAATATCGACATATATTGGTAAAGTTTGATCTTTTTGATGAATTTTTTCAGGCTTTATCAAGAAATACTGGTTATATAGCAGCAAAAGGAGAATAATTCTTTTATAGAACTTTCCCGTGGACGATAGGATTTAATCCGCGAGAAGAGACGTCAAAAGCAGTGGTATGGATCTCTTTTTAAGATTTGCCTGCAAATTTCTTCACAAAAAGATCATTAATGTCCATAGCTTCAGCAGTGGGAAAACCATTAGCAGTGGAAAAAGCGACACAAGATAGAACGCGACCAAGCACAACGAGGGTTAAGGTGTTAATTGATTTACTAGACAAACATCCTAAGCGAGTTAGGCTTAATGTTGTGGATAAAAATTTTGGAAGGTTGGTCGAACATTACCAGCAGATACTATATGATAATCTACCAAAATATTGTACATGTTGTAAACATCAAGGGCATGATGAAAGATCATGTCAATTGAGGATTGAGAAAACTACTGATGATGATGATCCAGTGATTGAAGTTGAAGGGTTGGGCAGTTTTGACAAATTAGAAGGTGATGCTAGGGAGTATCTCAATATAAAAAGGGCTGGACAACTGGTAGATGGAACAACAAATAATAGAGTCGAGCAGCAGGTGTTGCAACATGACGATAATAAGATTGAGAGCATTGTTAATAATGATCGTGTACTACCTACTGATGTTTTGGCGTTAGTTGAGGAGATGAGAAAACTTGAAAAATTACAAGGGGATGCTAGGGATTTTTGAAATGCTAAATCGCAGGAAAAAACTAATGCGTCAAGCCGTGCCGATATTCCAGTTGATGGTCCACAATCAGCTACTGTTAATGCAACTAATAAGGCTGGTTCTGGTGAGGAAACTGGTGCAACTTTTCCAGTTGGTGAAGCCTTTGATAGAGTTGCTCAGGACTTGAAGGATGCAAAAAGTTATATGGTTGATCGAGGTTTAGCTGGGGAGTCTAAAGGTTCACAATTGGAGGCTAATGTTGCACTGAATAAAACTGGTAGTCGACCAAAATCAGGGGTAAATGCTGATGCACAAGATACTGCAGTGTCAGATGAGAAGCAAGAATTTGAAAGTGTTGATGATTTGGGTACTGTAGCTGCTACAGGTATGGAACCAGTTGTTAGGCACAATAATGTTAGAAAGGAGCAGATAAATAATCACCAGGTACAAGGTGCAAAGAAGAAAGGAAATGGGATAGTTGAAGCCCCTGCACAAATACTCAATAGTCCAGTGCATTCTGTTGCTCCTCATACTCAAGCAATTGATGCATTAAATTCAGACCTTCAAGGTGTACAACAATCTAAAGGTGGAGACTTTACAGTGGTAAATCGATCAAACAGGTCATCTAACAAAAAGAATATTCGAGGTTGCACAAATCAGGCTATAGATGTGAATAACCTCAGGTGTTCTAATTCCTTTGATGTGTTGGTGAATGAATCTTTGGTGAGGGATGGTAAGAAGAACATACAGCAGGTTGGCCAAGATTTAACATCAACAACTAGTTTGTCTAACTGTCCAGGCAGTGGAAAGCCACAACAATTCATGAAGAATGCAAGTTTAAAAGATCTTGCTCTTGTTCCTGTTGGCGAGCAAATGACTGGGGCAGTATCTAACACAGTCTCAAAGGTGAACTTCGTGGAGGAACTAACGAGTAATCATGCACATAGATCCAATGCTCCGACCTTACATTTTTCTCGTCCGTAGGTGGAAAAAAAATCAAAGATGCCCAGAACGCAATGATTTTGCATACTAATATGGTTAAACAACCATTGGTTACATTGAACACTTCCGTCTTTGAAGTACCATCTCAATCGTTGGTGTCGTGTGCAGAACATGGTGGTTCCACAGGAAATAACAATGAGGTTAGTAAAGCAACTGTGAGGGTGATGGCGGTTAAATCTAAGCTATGGGCTGACCAACCTGAGTATGATGATGAAGAAGACTGGGGTATTGATTTTGCGGAGGATTCTACTGATGAAGGTGAGAGGTGTAGTGGTGATGAGGAGATGTTATTAGTAGGGTCTCCAGTTTTTCCAAATACTGGAAGTACTTCCATGTTAAGATCAGGTAGCAAGTTAAATGCGAAAGCTCCTGATTTTATCCCTAAGTATAGGAAGCAACATAATACAACAGGTGCAACAATGATTGAATTTCCAGCATCAAAACATCATGGATATCATATTTTGTCGAGCAGTCCAGCTGCTAGTACAGTAATAAATCTACCAGAACAGCAGCAGCAACAATTGAACGTAAATGAGCAGCAGTTGAATGCAAGCAATCCTGGATCGATTGGGCAGCAGCAACTTGCAAACAAGTCTGGAGCAATGTCGACTGTGCAGCAGTAGATTTTAATGACCAATTCAGATGCTATTTGTGGGACTATTCTATATGCAGTAATAGTAGCAAGTCATGGACAACAACAACTTAATGTAACCAACTCAGGAGATGTACAACAACAGCATGTTACAAGAGTTCTAACGATCAGTGTGGAGGAAAGAAAATTTCTGGATGAAATGGTAAGTTCTAAACCTGCAATTTTGTTAAATCAAACTGCTTTGAGCACTGGACAGGTGAGTAAAACCAGAAAGAAGATAAAAAACATGGAGTTGAAGCAAAGCAAAATAACCTTGGTAAATATTCATGAGACAAAGGCCTTGATGGCGCAAGGTTTTGATCAGGACATGGTCAATCCGGTGAAACTAGGCAGAGATATATATGAAGAGGGAGAGGAAGATGAACATCTAAGTAAATGTTGAGCAAAGGCAGCAAGGAAAGGTGACTTATCGCCTATGTATAGAGAAAAAATGAAGAAGGCACACACAAGAGAAAAAAGTTGGGACGACAAGATGAGCGAAGATATGAACATAAGGCGACTCCCAACGAGAGTTTCCAAGCAAAAATAAGTTTACCCAACTACGTCAACAAAGTCCACTCATTCTAAGAAGAAGACATGAAATTTGAAGACATTTTGAAGAGGGTAGAGGATGAAGACAAACGTCTACAAGTTGAAGACTTCACAAAATTAGAGAAGGGAGGACATCACTGTTATTTCTACATATTTTTATTCTACCATCACATTAGCATAATCTTATGTAATATCATCACAAAGTATTTTATAAACTCTATGATGATCATAGAATATTTAGTACTAGCTAGTTCTTTCTTTTTACATGCATGCTAGTAGGTGAGGCTTTTTATTTTCCTCAATAGGATTAGTAAGGTAAGGTTTAGCCCAGTTTGTGTTGCTCTAGCCCTATGCCTTTGGAAAGATATCCAAATGGCTATGAGATTATATGACCTCGTGAGACTTTGTCGGCATCTACACCATGATTCCTCTACATGAGGTTGCCATAAGGGCATTGTGAGGCGCAAAGGAGTGATTATGTAGCCAAGGCATATAGGCAACATTACTGGTGCTATTGTCCCCCTTATTTGTACTCTTCCTATGTGGTTCTTTTTCATTTTTTAGTATTAATAAAACTAGCCCTAGGATCCCGCCTAGTGGATTTGCTTAAAAAAAAAGAAAAAGAGAGGCTCTAGCGATTTGAGAGGCGATTAGGGCGACTAGAGAGAGAAACAACTCTCATGACCAATCCAGCCACTGCCCAACCTTCAATGGAGGTTGGGAAGTCATCTTCAACTCTCAAACCAATCTCCCAAACACCTGCTAACCCTGCAAACATCAAAAACTATGCGTAAATCCTTCAGCCCCAAGCATTAAATGCTCTCATGCACGTAAACCCTCTAAACCTAAAACCAGTCGAGTTTTTACATGGAGAACCAATGGTGAGATGGAAGAAGTCAGAAGTTAAGCAATCCATTGTGCAACAAGGATTACATCTAGCAGTTCTGGGGAAGTTTTCATATGGCAAACCAATGATCCAGGAGTTGACGATGGCTATTCCAATCCAGTGCGAACTTAAAGGATCATGCTCGATAGGTTTGATTGAAGACAATCATGTTTTGATCAGGCTATATTTAATGGAAGACTATATTCACCTTCTATCGAAGCCAGCATTCTATTTGAAGGCTCAAGGAGAGTTTTGGCAGATGAGATGTACAAAGTGGAGTCCATGGTGGTCGCAACATGTGGAAACACCAGTTGCTATTGCTTGGATTTTGTTTCAAGACTTACCTCCTAATTTCTTTGGTAAGGATTTTGTTTTCTCTTTGGCTAATGCAGTAGGTAGAACTTTACATGTTGATTTGGCTAGCCAAAATGGTACACGACCTAGTTGTGCAAAGGTTAAGGTGGGGGTCAATCTACTAGCTACTTTGCCACAAAGAATAAAGATCATTGAGAAAGCAGATGATACTGGTCCTGAGGAGTCTAAATGGATCAAGATAAGGTATGATTACATGCCTAAGTATTGCAAGGCATGTAAGAAATAGGACACAAAGAAGAGGAGTGCTGGGTGATTCACCCAGAATTGCACAACAATGTTGGAGAAGAAGGCAATGAGCAAAGCAAGGAGAGGGTTGTAGTTGTGCGTGATGCAACTGGGACAGCTGCAAACTCATCTAAAGTTTTGTCAAGTGGAAAAGTACTTGGTAAGCCTACTGCTAATAATGCAAAGCAAGAGTGGATGCATGCAAGAAAGAATAAGTATCAAAGGGACAATAGAGGATACATTATTGAAGATAAGAATGGAAAGGAAGCTGACAAGGGAAAAGGTAAGGCCAAAGTTGAAGAAATTGCAATTAAGAACAAATTCAATGCTTTGGAGGTGGAGGAATTGTTGAATCCCACTTTGCAAATTACAGAAGGCAAATGAGAAGATCACAACAATGGTAATAAGAAGGATCAAGGGGAAGGGCAGTCTAAGAGGGTCCAGGAGAAGGTAGGTGGAATCAAGAATGGAAAGTTGAATCCTAATCCTAATGATAATGGGAATAAAGTGGCTGGAAACTCAAATCCTACTGGAGAAGGGAGTCGAGAGGATCTAAGACGTGTGAAGAAGGAAGCAGTTGAAAAGGTTTTGGAAAAGAAGAATCTTGAGAATCCTATTCCTAAAGGGATTCATTCAGCTGGTCATATTACTCACCAAGATTTGATAAAGGGAAATGATCAGTTATCCGAGGAAAGGGTGATGAAAGAAGCTACTATTGAGTGGGTTCATAGAACTTTTGGTACTAGTAAAGAGGATATCATCTTAATGTGACCACCAATCAATCATGTCAAGAAATTCCTTCCCAATCCCATGTAGATTCTGATCAACTGGAGGGAGTAATGGAGGTGAATTCTTTTAAAGTCTTGTGTAGTGATGAGGTAGAGGTAATGGGGGATGAAGTTGGTACTATAATGACAACAGGAGATAGAGATAATGAGGCAAATGAGCAGCAATTAAAAACTGGCAATGTGGAATTAGCTACAGTTAACCCTAGCAATATTAGGGTTGATTATGAGGTGAGTTCTATGAACAAACAATCAAGGAACTCAACTGGATTTGTTGAAGAATTGATAAAACAAGTAGGAAATCAAGGTGGAGCTTCTCCAAAGTCTCAGAGTAATAAGAGAGGCAATGGAACTGATAAAAACTAGTTTTTCTGGGAAAATTTTGGCTTATGTTGATGGGGCTCCGATTTATGCATTGATGGAAGAAAATACTGGGAATGTTCATATGGATGTAGAGAAGGATACAGTGTCCAAAAACCAACAAAAAGATTATGGGAAGGGGGAGGATCTCAATGGAACAGTAACTCAGGCAGTTTTTGCCAGTTTTGATACAGTGAACCCTAGCCTGGATTCTGTGTATGAGCTTCAATTTAAAATGATGCAGGAGAAGAAAGGAGATGTGGAAAGGAAGTCTGACAAATATGAAGCAGCATTAACACCTTATGATCCAGGTGAACAAGCCATAAGACCTGGGGAATGTGATGCACTGCCTATGGCATGTTCATCTGGAACTGGAGATCCTCTACAAATTAAAGTTAATGTGCCATTGAAGTCTCCTAATCAGGTGTTGCATGATCTCATAACTCATCAGGAAATGCCAATGGAGATTCAGAATGTGTTGGTTGAACAACAACAACAATTTGAAGATGATGGAGATGGTGAATCCACGGCAGAAAATTTCAAGGAAGTAATGAGAGAAGGGGATGTATCACCTAGGGCAACTTCTAGAAGTGGAAAAAAAGGAAAGAAGAACAAACAGAAAGAGCAGCAACAACCTATAAGGATTATGCTCAGGAGGGCAGCTTCTTTATCAAAATAATGATGATTAACACACTCATTTGGAACATAAGGTCTGTAAAAACTCAACAGGCCTTTCCTAGAGTGATTAATCTGAATAGGGAGCATAAGTTTTGTGTTGTTGCATTAATGGAACCTTTTCAAAAGAAAGGATTCATTAATAGATATAGAAGAAGGCTGAATATGGAGATTGTTTATGCAAACATTAATGGACAAATATGGTTATTTTTTTATTCAATAGTAGAATAGGAATTGGTGGAGGATACTGAACAACAAGTCACTGTGAAAGTGTTTCATCATGAATTGGGACAACATATGATGATGACATTTGTCTATGCTAAGTGTTGAGCAATGGAGAGGCTGGAATTATGGGATTATTTGTATTATTTAGCAAGTGATATGGAGTTGCCATGGTTGGTAGGAGGAGATTTTAATGTAGTGTTGCATGAAGATGAGAAGATAGGGGGACTGCAAGTGTATCCTCCTGAATATGAGGACTTTGCCTTTTGTGTTAAATCTTGTGGATTGTTTGAACAAGGGTACAAAGGAGTCCATTTACATGGTGGAGTGGAAGGTCTAATGCACAATGTATATTCAAGAGGCCGGATAGAATCTTTGGGAATGTCCTTTTCAGAATATGTTACCTACTATTGAAGTGGAACATCTTATTAGAACTGGTTCAGACCATGCTCCTTTGCTGATGAGTTGTGGTGAGCAGGCTGTCAGTTGTATCAAGCCATTCAGATTCCTAAATTTCTGGACCAAGCATGATACTTTCAACGAGGTGGTGAGACAAAATTGGGAAGCTGACTTTATAGGTGATCCATTTCTGATGTTCAAGCAGAAGCTCAAGAAGGTAAAGGCAGCTCTATCAAAGTGGAGTAGGGACACTTTTGGAGATATATTCAAGTAGTTGGCTATTCTGGAATACATAGTTAAGGTCAAGGAGATGCTGTTTGAGGAGGAGCCAACAATTGAACATAGAATTGTTCTACAAAGGGTTCAATCAGAGTTGAAGAAATATCTGAGCATTGAGGAGAAATATTGGAAGCAAAAGGCTGGTATGAATTGGTTTTCTGAAGGGGACATGAACACTAGATTTTTTCACAATCATGTGAATGGAAAAAGAAAGAAACTGCAATTGAAGACGATACAAAATGCTAGTGGGATATGGGTTCAAAGTCAAGAGCAAATGGTTGATGCTGCAGTGCAGTTCTATAGAAGATAATTCTCCAATGAAGGCGATACCTCTGATTTCTCGTTATTAAATAATGTACCATCCATGGTTACATTGGAGTAGAATATGGAGTTAAGTAGGATGCAAACAGTTGAACAAGTGAAAGGGGCTGTATTTGCACTTAGTGGGGACAGTGCTAGTGGTCCTGATGGTTTCACTGGTGTGTTCTATCAATCTTGTTGGGATATTGTTGATAGAGACATTCACAATATGGTT